>JAYKAV010002684.1:165387-191257 GCA_035582835.1 Phoebastria nigripes
GGCGTCGAGCTGAGCACGCTGCAGGGACTCAACTTCAGCATGATGGAGACGGAGTGCACCCCGAGCGCCCGGGTGAACCCCGACGACTGCGACTTCAAGGAGAACGGGGTGAGGATGAGGATGGGGATGAGGATGGGGATGAGGATGAGGATGAGGATGGACCGGGGGGGTCCTGGGTGTCCTCACCCGGGGTCCCCACGGTGATGCTGGGCGTCCCGTCCCCCCCCAGGTGATCAAGGAGTGCTCGGGGCCGCTGCAGTTCCTGCAGAACTCCCCCGAGATCGATCTGCGCTGCACCGACGCCTCCACCAACGTGAGTGGGGGGGTCAGAGGGGGGGCAGCACCCACCCCCAGCACCCGCTGACCGTGGATGGGGGCACCCATGGGTGGGGTGTTGGGTGTCGGTGTCCTTCCTCCCGCCCCGTGTTTTGGGGTCCGCTGCCCTCAAAAGGGACCCCCCGATGTCTCAGTCCTGCCACGATGTCTCCAGCCTGTGGGCGGTGGAGGGTGGGATGGGGGGTCCTGGGGCACCCATGGGGACCTGGGGGTGGGGTCCTGGGTGCAGGGTCCCGGGTGGGGTCCCCGGTGTGGGCTCCTGGGTGGGGGGTCCCGGGTGGGGTCCCCAGTGCAGGGACCTGGGTGCAGGGTGCCAGCTCCTAGATGCAGGGTGCTGGGGGTCCCAGGTGTGGGGTCCCCGAGTGGGGTCCTGGGTGCGGGGTCTTGGGTGCAGGGTCCCAGGTGTGGGGTCCCTGAGTGGGGTCGTGGGTGGGGTCCTGGGTGGGGGATGCTGGGTGGGGGGTCCTGGATGGGGTCCTGGGTGTGGAGTCGTGGGTGCAGGATCCTGGGTGCAGGGTCCCGAACAGCCCCCCCACCCCACCCCAGTGACCCCCTTGTCCCTCCGGCAGCCGGTTCTCATCCAGCGGGGCCGGTTCGGGCGATTCCTGGGCAGGATCCGGCGTTTTCGGCCCAGGATCAGTTTCAGGCTCTACGCCAGGGGCAGAATCAGCCTGGGCTGAACAAATAAAGGGGCCGGGCACGGCCGGCGTGCGTGAGCTGGGCTCCTCGCTGCCTCCCGAGCTGCGGYGGCGGGAGGGGAAACTGAGGCACACGGGGAGGGGGCGTGGGCAGGAGCCTCATGTGCGGCCCCACACCCCGGTCCCCAACGTCCCCACGGGGGGACGGCACTGGGGACAGGGCCCAGCTTCGCTCCAGGGAGCCCCCAGGGCATCCCCCCGGCATCATCCCCACAGCGTCATCGTCCCCATGGTGTTTTGTCCCCAAAACCGGTGGCGTTGGCAGAGGAGAGGCATGGGGGGGTGGCACCGGGGCTGTGTGACCCCCAGGAAGGGACTGGGGGGGGGGGGGGGGGGGCGTTCAGCGGGACCCCCATGGCGCACCCCTGCCCGGGCATCGACCTCGGCCATGCCACCTGGCCCGTCACCAGCAGTTTGGGATGGGGACGTTGGGACACGGGGACGGGGTGCACGGGGACCCCCGTGGCCTGAGAGCGGCCACCCCGGGGTCATGGCTGCAGCCCYGGCTCCGGTGGCCCCATGGGGCCCTGGGGACGTCCCCTCCCGTCCCCTCCACCCCTGCAACGGGCTGACGGTCCCGTGGGTTTGTGCCCCACAGGCAGCCCTGTGGGGTCCCCGTGGCTGGCACAGGCTCCCGGGGGACCCTCTGGTCCCCAAGGCGTCTCGGGGCACAGTGGGGGACCCAGTCCCGGGGGCGCAAGTCCCCGCATGAGGCCGGTGCCAGGATGAGGCCCCGGGGAGCCTGCGGTGCCCGACCCGGGGGGATGACCCCGCTCCCCCCACCCCAGGACCCTCCTCCATCAGCACCACCCCTCATCCCGCACGTCCCCAGTCCCCGGTGGGGTGACACGGGGGGACGGGAAGCAGCTTTATTTGGGGAGGGGGGTGTCGGGGGGGGGGTTCCCCGAGATGGCAGCCCCTCGAGGGAGTCTCATTTCCTCTTGATGGCCTTGAAGAGGTTGATGCCGGCAGCCACCATCTTGATGGCCACCGTCAGCAGTGGCCAGAAGCGCTTGACACGGACAGGCTGCGGGGAGAGGTGGTGTCACGGGGTGGGGGGGGGACCATGGGGACCCCCCCAACTCCCCCCTCCAGGCCCTGGGGTTGCACCCCGCAGCGTGTGCCCGCCCCCCGGCACCCCCCAACTCACATCCATGGTGGAGTCCACGCAGGCGACGTTGAGCGCGGGGCACGGAGCAGTCCTTGATGAGGTGCAGAGCGCGGGGGGCTGAGCGCGGGGACACGCTGAGGGGACCGTCCCCAGACTGGGGACCCCACGGGAGGTGGGTGACCCCCCCATGAGCCCCCCAAGGCTCTCACCCCATCCTCCTTGAACTYGCAGGCRTCAGGGCGGGCGCCTGAGCGCACCGGGCATCGCGTCTCCATGACRGTGAGGTTCAGGCGCTGCAGGGAGCTGAGCTGGACGTCCTGCGGGGACGGGGACAGGGACGGGGACAGCGCGGTGGCACCCACCAGGGAGAGATGGCACCCATCACTGGGTGCCTGGACCCAACATGGGGAGAGCATCCCTCTGCATCCCACCCCACACCCCAAACCCCCCGTAGGTTCTGGCAACCCATAGGTTCTGGCATCCTCCCGATGTCCCCACCGGGACACTGGGGGACCTGGCAGTGTCCCCAGGCGGTGGCATTCACTGGCTGAAGGAGTCGACGGCCTGGGCCAGCGCCTGGGTGTAGGCGAGGGGGGCCGGGGCAGGGAGGGCGCAGGCCCCCCCCAGCACCACCAGCACCAGCACCCAGGAGCCCGGCATCCTTGTCCCCACAGCCACCCCCGTGTCCCCTTTTATCCCCCCCTGAGAGGTTGGGGAACCCACCCCGGGGCTCAGCTCCCCCCCTCCGGAAACGCCTGGCCCCAGCCCACAGAGTGGCAGGTTTTTTGAGGGGGGGACACAAGGTGAGGGGGTCCTAAGCGTGTCCCGAGTGCGGGCGGTAGCACGCCTGGTCCCCCTCGGGGACACGGCCCCGCTCCCCGCGGTGTCCCCAGCCCTGGGAGCCCCTTGGCTGGGCCGGGGGGGGCAGGATTTGTGGGACTGCGAGCCCTCAGGGACCGTCCCCACTTCCCGGTGGGGCGCGGGGGGGGACGGGGCGGCGCAGGGACCCGCAGGGACTGGGGAGACACCGGGAGCATTGCAGGGACGTTTATTGCAAGCAGAGCGCCCGGGCGGGGGGCACAGGGCGGGGGGGACATGGCGTCGCCCGCTCAGGCTTCGGGTTTTTTGAGGTTGAGCTTGTCGCGGATCCAGATCTTGCCGCACTGGAAGAAGCCCCTGAAACGCTCCCTGATCTTGGCAAAAAAATCCGTGAGCCTGGATGTCCAGATACGGCCGAGCTGGGAGGAGAAGCAGCGGCATCAGACCTCAGGGAGATGGGGACAGGGGTCTGGGTGACCCCCTGGGGACGTGCCCCACRGCAGCCGGGGAGGGGAGCGGGTGACGGAGCCAGGGGACATGGTGGGGACGGTGGCATTTTGGGCACCTTCTTACCGTGGTGGGCACCTTCTCGCAGGAGAGCTCGACCGTGGGCTGCTGGTCCTCGAGGAAGACAAAGCCCTGGCACCAACTCACCGCCTGTGGGGAAGCAGAGGGGGACACGAGGAAGATGAGGCCGAGAGGCGCCCCAAACCCCCCCACCCCCACCCCGTGCCTCAGTTTCCCCATCGGCTGCTCCCCAGCTCCCCATTGGGGACAAAGCCTCACCCTCAGCCAGCGGCTCTTGCAGGCGGCGATGGCCATCCCCGGGGCCCGGCACGTGGTCTCCTCGACGGTGAAGCTCAGCTCCTGCCGGTGCTGCAGGTCCCCAGGCTGGGAGAGGGGACAGGACCCGTCAGGGACCCACGGCACCGCTGTCCCCAACACCCAGCCCTGAAATGGGCCGGATCCAGCCCCAAGAGGGGCCACATCCAGCCTGGAGATGGGTCAGACTCAGCCCCAACTTGGTTGGGCTCCATCCCCACAGGGGGTCAGACCCAGCCCCAAAACGGGCCAGATTCAGCCCTGAGAAGGGCCAGATCCTGCACCGCCCAGGCCTGGTGCATCTCCCGGTACGCAGGAGCTCAGCACTCACCCAGCCGGGCCGGGGCTGGGCCTCCTGGAGCCGCAGGACGTAGGGACTGACGGCCCTCCTGTTGAGCAGCTCCACGGCCGCCGAGACGGCATCCTCGTAGCTCACGGTCCAGAGCCCCGGYGGGGACGGCGGGACGGATCCAGCCAACCCCGGCGTGGATCCATCCGGCCCCGGCGTGGTGGCTCTGGCCAGCCCCAGCAGCAGCAGCAGCAGCACCGCTCGGCACGGCCTCATCCTGCCTCCTGCCACCCGCCGTGCCGTGCCGGGGAGCCCTTTTATGGGAGCTGCCCAGGATGCGCCGGCAGCACCGTCATGGGCGTTCCCACAGGTTGACRCTTCCCCCTGTGCCACCGGGAAATTCCCAGTGGGCTGAATCTGTCTGGGAGCCAAGTCCGTCCCCCTTTGGTCCCCAGGCCACCGGAGCAGCTGTCCCAGGCCTGGGGACGGGTCCTGCCGGCCACCTCCGGGGCTCAGCAGAAGGGAGGCCACAGGGTTTGGGGTCTCCCTGCCACTGGGGTCCCCACAGGAGGGCACCACGTGCCCGGGGAGGGTGACAGTGAGGACAGGGGTGATATTGAGTCACAACATGGCCATGGAGGGTGCTGGCCCCGGAGGGTGCCGGCCCCAGGTACCACAAGCCACCGCACCTGGGCAAGGTGCACCTCAAGGTGACCACCAAAGAGCCAACCTGGGTTTGATGGGGACGTCAGGTGACACCACGTTGGGTTTCTCACCCCCGATCTCCCACAGGGCTGGATGAAGAAGCCACCCTGCCCCACGGCCGGGGCTTTCCAGCCCCCAGGGTGTTTTACGGCTGGGCGGAGCAGTGAAGACATCTGTCCCTCACGGCAAATAAGCTGGGTTTGACCAAACACCAGCTTTGGGAACAGTTGCCCTCTCTGAGGCCAAGCAGGAACCTCCAGGAGGATGTCAAGGAACCCTGCCCAGAAGATGACCCTCCGTTCAACCCCCATCTGCACCACCCTGCGCAGCTTAAAGCCACCCAACAGGTTCAGAGCTCCTGGCCAGTGGAGGCCATCAGGTACGTCCTCCCAACAGCTTGTAAATCAAGCAGGGACAAGCGCGCCCGGGTCAGAGCTGGTGGGTGGCGTGTCTGGGAAGTCCCCAGGGATGGATGCTGTCAATCACAGACCTGTAGGACAGCCCAGGTTGGCCCTAGAAAGATCCCGGTCCAACCAGGTCCAAACTTCTGTGGAGAAGAGACCCTAGATGGGATTATCTCACTCCCCATCCAGGTTCATCCTGAGAACCTCCAGCAACGGGGACTCCACCGTGTCCCCAGGGACGTTCTTCCAGTGAACAATTGATCTCACTGTACAACCTAAGTTGAGATGAGATCTCTCCCGGTGCAACTTGTACCCGTTGCCCCTTGTCTTCTCCATGTGGCTCCTTGTGAAAAGACAGTCTCCACCCTTTGAGTACTGGACTACTGTGATGAGGTCCCCCCCGAGCCTTCTCCTCTCCAGGGAGAGGAGACCCAACTCCATCAGTCTTTCCTCCTAGAGCAGGTTCTCCAGCCCTTTGACCATCGTCCTGGCCTTCCTTGGTACACCCTCCAGTCTCTCCGTGTCCTTCTTGACTTGTGGGGACCAGAACTGGACACACCACTCCAGGGGTTGCCTGGAGGATGGCTTCCTGAGCCAGGCAACTGAGGAGCCAATGAGGAGAGGTGCTCCACTGGAGCTCCCGCTTACAAACAAGGATGAGCTGGTTGGAGATGAGAAGGTCAGGGGCACCCTTGGCTGCAGTGACCATGGGATGGTGGAGCTCAAGATCCTGAGAGGAGGGAGCTGGGCAGAAAGCACGATCAACACCGTGGACACTTCCAGAGAGCAGAATTTGGCCTCTTCAGGAACCTGCTTGGAAGAATCCCATGGGATACAGCGCTGGAGAGAAGAGGGGTCCAGGACAGCTGGTTGATTTCCAATGATCATCTTCTCCAAGCCAAACAATGGGCCATCCTGACAGGCAGGAGACAAAGAGAGGTGGCCGGAGGTCTGCATGGATGAGCAAGGAGCTCCTGACTGAGCTCAAGGACAAGACGGACGTGTACAAGAGGTGGAAGCAGGGACAGGTGACACGGAAGGAAGATACAGACACTGCCTGAGGTGCAGGGTTGGGTTTGAGGAAGCCAAAGCCCACCAGGGGTTGTACCCAACAAGAAGTTGGTCAGGAGCCATCAGCATGGACTGAAAATGGGCTCAACAGCCAGGCCCAGAGGGTGGTCATCAGCAGCACAAAGTCCAGATGGAGGCTGGTGACTGGTGGTGTTCCCCAGAGGTCCATACTGGGGCCAGAACCGTTTCACATCTTCATTAATGATCAAGATGATGGGGCAAGAGCACACCCTCAGCAGGTTTGTAGATGACACGCTGGGAGGAGCAGTTGACGTGCCAGGTCATGCTGCCATCCAGAGGGACCTCAACAGGACGGAGAGATGGGCCAGCAGGAACCTCATGGGGTTCAACAAGGAGAAGAGCCATGTCCTGCACCGGGAGAGGAACAACCCCAGGCACCAGGACATGCTGGGGCCCACCCAGCAGCTCGTCAGAGAAGGCCCTGGGGGTCTTGGTGGACACCAAGGTGACTGTAAGCCAACACAGGAACCGGTTGCTCAGAGGGGTTGTGGGGTCTCTGGTCTTGGAGATACCCGAAACTCAACTGGAGGAGGCCCTGGGCAACCTGCTCCAGCTGAGCCAGCTCTCGGCAGGGTCCCTGCCAGCCCCTCCACGCTTCTTCAACTTGAGACAAGCTTTTGGGGAAGACAAATTCCTTCCAAATTCTTCAGTTCTTCCAAACCCCTTCCAAATTCTTCATTTATGCAGAAAATTGGATTCAGGTGGAACACCCAGCGCCGGGGGTCCTTGCCGGGCCTCCTGCCCCTCTGCGGCACAACGCCAAGGTGAGCAAAGTCGGCTGCATTTTATCAGAGCCAAAATCCTTCCAGCTCTCAGAAGGGAAGGTCCAGCTGAGCAGCAACCGTATCCCACAGGGAGACGGACCCCGATGCAAGGCCGGGTCCCGTGGGAGGGTGCACCAGGCCTCCAGAGGAAATTTTTGCTCTACTTCCCTGCAGTTCACGCTTAGGATTTAACAGCAACCAAAAACAGTATCAAAACCTCTAAATATTGTTTTTAAGTATCCTGTGTAAACCCCGAGCAGGCTCGCCCCTTTCAAAACGGACATGAAATCCTGCGAGGCCATTTTTGGAACAAAAAGGGAAAATTCGGTGACTTTTAGTCAGGGTAACCCTGCACTCACACAGCCACAGCTGCGCTTCGCAGGCCAACTCCCCACCACCGACTGGGAGGGGGGGTAAATAACACTCCCAAAACCAAACACCGAGGCCCCGAGCGGTGCAAAATACCCCGCTCGTAAATCAGTCTCGCTTTGTTTGACCACCACAAGATTGAGCTGCCCCTCCTCATTCCTGGCAACCCACCTATTTATTTGTCTTTTATTCGTTCCCACAGCCAGGCCCTGATCAGTTTGGACACTGATACAGCAGGAAAGAAAACACAGGGGTCAGGCGAGGCAGAACCCGGCCAACCTTACCCGTGACAACCTCAGCAGGTAAAGCGAGGGCACGGCTGCTCCATCAGCCCTGCAGCAGCAGCCCCGGAGAGGGCCGGGAAGGGAAGGGAAATCCTCCCCCCAGGAAGCCAGGCAGCCGAAGGGGCCGCCCGCGGGGAGGCTTTAAGGGGGCTGGGGGGGGGGAGCTGAGGAAGGAGGGCGGCCAGGGAGGGATGGCAGCGGGGCAGCACGGGGGCTCAGCCCCGCAGGACCCCATAGAGGGTCCCAGCCCCGACGGCACCTCCCGCTCGCAGCCCCACAGCGGCCCGGCCTCACCCTCCTCCCCCCCCGACTCCCCCGGCGGGGTCGGCCCCGCTGCCCCACAAAATGGCGGCCTGGCGGGCGAGGCCGGGCCCAGCCTGATCCGCGGCCTCGGGCAGAGCCGCGCTCCAGGCCCGCCCGGGGCCGCAGGGACGGCGGCGGGGCCATGGCGGCTGATGGCGGCCGCGCTCCCCTCACCGCCCGCCCGGGGGCCGCCGCCGCCGCGCACCGGAAGTACCGCCGCCTAAGCCAATAGGAGCTCGCCTCAGCGTGATGACGTACCCAAACTGCGCCGGAGCGTTACCAATAGAGAGCTGCCGCGGTGTGATGACGCCATTGGACTGCGCCGGCGCACATGCGCGCCGTGCCTCCCTGCCGGCCCGGCGTGTGGCTGGGGCGGGCGAGGTCAGGCGGCGGCGGCGGGAGGGGAGAGCCGGGCCGGGGCCCGGGGGCGGAGGGGAGGGGAGGGAAGGGAAGGGAAGGGCCGGGCCGGGCCCAGGGGCGGTGGGGAAGGGAAGGGCCCGGGGGCGGAGGGCCGGGCCCGGCGGGGGGCTCTGAGGGGGAATAGCCTGGATGGGTGTGGACCAGGCCCAAGGGCTCTGAGAAGCCGGGGCTGGGCAGGGAAGGAGAGAGCCCAGGGAGGATGGTGTGGGGAAACTGGGAACAACTGGGGAAATGGGGCTGCGCCCCTGAAGGTCTGGGCGAGGCCCAGTCGGGGCTGACGAGGAGCTGGGTGTGCTCCAGAGCCGCTGCCAGCCACTCTGGAGCGGCTGCGTGCTGCCTTGGAAAGCCGTGCCAGAGTTCGGCAGCCCCTAAGGGGTTCTGGAGGCAGGTTGGCCCCAGCAGGGAAGCACGTAGCCTCTTCCACAGCGGGGTTTTGCCGATCGATCGCCAGAAAGCTTTTATTGCCTCTTCTTATCCAATATTGCAGGTCAAAGCAGTCCTTTCCTCACAACCGTTACCAGAAGCTGGCTGCTTTCTCCTTTTTATCTCTGAAATTCTCCCGTCTCTGAAGGGTTTCTTCTCCTTTCGTAGCGTTCCTGAAATGCGGCGCTGACCTCCAGCCGGTTACCACCCCCGGCCTTCCTTCCCCCCCACGCCTTCCACCATGGCAGCCCGCTTGGTGCGACGCTGTTGCTGGCGGCACTTTGGTGCCTTCGTCTCTACTCCCTCAGCAGTCCCGGCCTCTCTGCTGGTGCCAGCTGGGAAGGTGACAATGGCAAGAGCTCTGCCTCAAGCACCTTTCACTTTATTTCATACTTCCAGCCCTTCCAGCTGGGCAGATGGATTCTCGGTCAAAGAGCAGATGGAGGACAGCRGAAACCCAGAGCACAAAGTGATCAGCGAACTGATTGAAACAGCCGTGAGTCCTCAGGAACTCTTCCAGTTGAGCGAACTCCATGTTCTTAATAGCAACCAAGCCTCGCTAATAATTACTCAACTTTCCCGCCTTGCAGCGGAAAAAAAACTGGAAACGGAAAGCATTCTGCAAGATGAACGTTTCCAACAGCTCATCGGCATCACGGATTCCCAGGTAAGTTCCCTCCTTGCCGCAGAAGCATTTTGGGGAAAGAATACAAGGTGGAAAGCGGACAGTGCTCCTGGGATTGAACCGGCGTGGCCGGCTGGAGCCGGCTGCTTGTTTAGGGGTTTGTACTTTGCCAGGGGACTGGCAGGTGAAATTATCAGCTCTAGGCAGGATGCCTGATTATTTCCATCTAAAAGCACTGCTTTTTGGACCAGAGACAAAATGTAGCAGAGAGATCATCCTCGTTAAATGCTGCCTTGCTCCTGTGAATTTTTAGTTTTCTCGATAAGATAAAGCTGCACTTTTGCCAGTTCGTGGCAAAGACACATCAGAGCCACGCAGCCGGACAGCAGAGAAGCCACTGGGTGGGATCACAGGATGGTTTGGGTTGGAAGGGACCTTTCCAGGCCATCCAGTCCAACCCCCCTGCCRTGGGCAGGGACATCTTCAACCAGATCAGGTTGCTCAGAGCCCYGACCAACCCGACCTTGAATGTTTCCAGGGATGGGGCATCTACCACCTCTCTGGGCATCCTGTGCCAGTGCCTCACTAACCTCATCGTTAAAAATTTCTTCCTTATATCCAATCTAAACCTACCCTCTTTCAGTTTAAAACCATTGCCCCTTGTCCTGTCACTACAGGCCTTGGCAAAAAGTCTCTCTCCGTCTTTCTTATAAGCCCCTTTATATATTGAAAGGCCGCAAAAACGTCTCCCTGGAGCCTTCTCTTCTCCAGAGAGTGGAGTAGAGGGGAGAATCCCCTCCCTCGACCTGCTGGCCACGCTGCTGGGCCAGGGATACGCTGCTGGGATGCAGCCCAGGATACGGTTGGCTTTCTGGGCTGCGAGYGCACATTGCCAGCTCATGTCCCATTTTTCACCCACCAGTACCCCCAGTCCTTCTCCACCAGGCTAGTCTCAATCCATCCATCCCCCAGTCTGTGCTGGTACTGGGGAACTTGCCTTGTTGAACTTGATGAGGTTCCTGGCAGGGCTCTGGGGGTACAAGCGTTCTGCAGACACTTCGTGTTTCTCCTGATCCATAATCTCTGCTCCCTAAAACCTCTCTAAGGATAGCAGAGAGGTGGGATTTGTCCTGAGGGTGCCCAGTTAGCTCTGTTGAGCTGAAATGCTTCCATGCTGCTGTATTTGGAGTGAAAGTACCRCTCCTGCTGAGCTGCGTGGTCCTGTGTCACTGTCACCATGGATCAAAGGGGTCTCTGYGTCCCTGGGGACCAGTCAGTGGGCAAGGGACACCCCAGAGCTGGCAAAGCCAAGCCGTCGCGCTGCACGAGTGATAAGAGAAGCGAGGCAGCGTGACCAAAGCGTAGGAAACCGCCAAGAGGGATGTGGCGCGGGATTTTGAGATGTAAAGCAAGCAGACTGGCTGCAAACACAATTATCCTTCTTCAACGAGCTGTTATTGCAGCCGCAGTCATAGATAACAAGGTAAGAGGTCGTTGTGTAGATGCAAAGACGCTCTGGTGCAAAGAAACTAAAATTAATTGGCTTGCAATGTCTTTGTGTCGATGAGCTAGAGATTTTGAACAGTAGATAGGGCATGGGCCAGGACAGCTTTGAGGGAAAGGGCTCTTAACAGACTGTGAGATGAGTTTTGTACACATGAACGAGTGAAGGCGGCGAGGGATCAGCCAGGGGAGCAATCTGGTTCTCCTTGTGACTTTCTGAATAACTTGGGGCAAATCRCGAGCTCTGCTCGCTTTCTCAGCTACGTCCTGGACTGTGATTTTTCAGATTTTAGCAGAGCACCCTGGCAGCACTCAGGTCATTCTTGTGCCTGAGGTGCTGAACTGTGCCTGGGCAGCACCTTAGGAATTTGCCGTGCTGGAGTTTGGACAGGCCAGAGAGTTAAAGCCTTTKTTTGCCCACACCCGTGTGGTCCCTCCTGCCTGAAATTCAACGTCTCATGGCACTGCCTCGCTTGCCTCCTGCCCRATCACTCTGAGAAGTGACTCCTTGTTTCTGAAATAATTTTGTAACGTTGGGATGTTCTGTCAAGCAGGTGCTGTGCTGCTTTCTGAAGCACCCATCAGAACCGACAATGTTTGGGTTTGTTTTTATACAAATCAGGAGAGCTTTCAGACTGGAATTGCCTTGTAGTGCTGCACAACAGCAGCAGAGCACAGCTGGGGAAGCTTGGGCTGGAAATAAAGAGGTGCCAGGCATTCCCTGACGGATGCTGAAGGAGATGAAAGCTGGAAGACCGATTGCTGGTGGAAAACCCCACRAGCTCCGCTTCGCGTCGGGGCTGCTGGTGGGAAAGCAGCCGGCGATGGCCAGGCAGAGAAGTTCAGTGGGCAGAGTGGGACCGGGCAAGTCCTGGTGCTCCCAGCAGCCGGTGGGATTCGTGCCCAGCCTCCTTTCGGAGACGCTGGAGAGAAATTGGAGCTTTTAGGATAAGTTTCATCAGACCTGAGGTGCTGAGGCGAGTCAGAGTCCCATGGCATTCCCCCTGAGACCCTCAAGTTTCTGCCCCTGAATTCTCAGTCTTTCCCACCACTTTTCATTTTACCAGGCACTGGTGTCATATCCCAGCCACACCACAGGGAACCTTAAGTGCCTCCAGAGGAGGATAAAGTCTACTTAAATATTGCACCCAGCTGCTACTAAATCTGTGTAGCTTCCTTCTCTGAGGCAGAGAGAGTTGCACCATGACAATGTGCACTCGCAGCCCAGAAGGCCAACCGTACCCTGGGCTGCATCCAAAGCAGCGTGGCCAGCAGGTCGAGGGAGGGGATTCTGCCCCTCTGCTCTGCTCTGGTGAGACCCCCCCCTGCAGTACTGCGTCCAGCTCTGGAGCCCTCAGCACAGGAAAGACAYGGACCTGTTGGAGCGGGTCCAGAGGAGGGSCAYRAARATGATCAGGGGGATGGAACRCCTCTSCTGTGAGGACAGGCTGAGAGAGTTGGGGTTGTTCAGCCTAGAGAAGAGAAKGCTTTGGGGAGACCTTATTGKGGCCTTTCAGTACTTAAAGGGGCTTGTAAGAAAGATGGGGACGGACTTTTTAGCAGGGCCTGTTGCRATAGACAAGGGGGAATGGTTTTAAACTGAAAGAGAGTAAATTTAGACTAGATACAAGGAAGAAATTTTTTAYGCTGAGGGTGGTGAAACCCTGGCMSAGGTTGCCCAGAGAGGTGGTAGATGCCCCATCCCTGGAAACATTCAAGGTCAGGTTGGACGGGGCTCTGAGCGACCTGATCTGGTTGAAGATGTCCCTGCCCATGGCAGGGGGGTTGGACTGGATGGCCTTKAAAGGTCCCTTCCAACCCAAACTACTCTATGATTCTATATGGCAGCTCTATAAGCGACGTGCCGTTATCTCTCGAGGCTCATCCATGCCACTGGAGTCGGTGCGTGGCTTCAGCTTGCGGTACAGGCGTTGAGGTTCCTCTTCCTCACCAGGACGCTGGGTCGCTCCAGTCTGTCCCTGACTGCGCAGGCTACACYTGTGAGGAGGAGCAGAGGTCTCACCTCGTGGTGGAGGACAGCTGGATTTTCTCAGGCTGAGGAGGACTCTCTTGCCTCCCCCTCAACGCTGTGCAGCTCTTTCTGTAGAGGCAGAGCATTGCCTGGTGTTTGGCGTGACTTGCAACAGAATACTCTTGTGCTCTCTCTGATCAACACCTTTCCTGTATTTCTCTCTGCTGCCCAGATTTCTCAGGTATGGAATAACACCTTGGTGAACCTCCTGAAGAGCCTCTACTCCCTGGGGATGGACAGCAACAGGAGGGAGATGCAGTCGGTGGAGCAGGAGGTGCTGTGGCGGCTGCGGCGTCTCACCTTCAAGCAGCTCGCCTCCCTGGCAGAGTTCTTGGCACTCAAGCAGGGGAAGGAGAGCAAGCTGCTGAACGAAGTCATCAAGAAGCTGGAGCTGCGTTGGACAGAGCTCGAGGGTACCCGAACCGTGGTGATGCTGATGGGCAAGGTCGGGCACGTCTCCCCGGCTCTGATGGACCGGCTGGAAGACAAGGTAGGGGCTTGGGCTCTCCCCTCCACCTCCCGCAGGTGACAACAGTGGGGGAGAGCCCCATCCCCTTCAACCCATCCTATACGGGAACACTAATCCCACACAGGCTGCGCTCGTTGCTGCTCCAGAGTACTTTGGTGTGCACTTACGAGTTGCTGTTTAAGCAGCTTCCCATGCATGGGTGCTTCTAAGAGGGGTTTCCATCTGAGCAGCCAGGTAGAAGGGGGAGCTTGCACTCGCCAGCCCCTTCCCAATCCATACTGGTGCGAGTGGGTGACTCGCACTGGGTCTGCGCTGCTGGAAGGTGGGCTGAGCTGATGCATTTTACTTTTCAGCTGCGGCAAGTTCACAGAGAACACGCTCGAATTTCCTTAGCTCAGCTGGCAAGCGGTAACTTACAGAGCCAGCATAACACAGCTGCCAAAATCATCCTTTGCTTCTCTGTACAAGCCAGGCTGTGAGGGGAGCTGGAACAAGGAGTGTCCGTACTGTCCTCGCCTTCTGTCTGCCTCTGGGCACCCGTCACCTTCAAAGGGGGCAGCTCTGTCCCCTCTGGTGCTCAGTGGGTCCCTGTTTCTGTCGCTCRCAGGAGCAGGGAAACGTCCTTTGGGTCGGAACCGCTGCAGGAGCCCTGACTGCAGCTGTGTCAAATTCAGTCCTCATCCAGCCCRTGCTGGGGACTGGCCAAACAGCTGCCACAGCAACAGCTGTAGCTCATGAGCCCCACTGTCCCTCTCCCTCRACCCTGGGGATAAATAAATGCTACAGACACTGGTGTGTGACGAGGCAGAACGCTGTAGCTGGGTCTGACGAGGTTGTCAGCTTATGCAGAGCCCAAACTAACGATGTTGGGTTAGCGTCCTGCAAACGAAGCACAAATTACAGTGGAAGGCAGGGTGCTGATCCAGCAGTGGGTGCCTTTCCTCTGTCGGTCTTTGCCTGACAGCATGTTATGGTGCCTGGACACACAACAGGAGTGGACGCTGAGGTCCTGCTGGCTTGGGGAGGCAGAACCAGCAGCGGGGAGATCCTGGCCAAGCTCTGCTGAGAGGACAAGGGTCTGCTTCCCCTCGCCCTCCCTCCGCGTGAGCCATTACGCTCGCTCCCGGCTGCTTAGCCTCGCTGTGTGCTAAACACTCGCCAGTTCCAGTCCCCGTTACCCTCGGAGGGGCTCAGCTGGTAGCAATGGCACATCCCGCTCCGTACAAAGGCTGTATCTGCACCTCGCTTTGTGCTTTCTTTTTACATCCCTGCTCAAAACATTTCTTGGCAGGCTCTGGAACTTGCTGAACAGTTCAACCCCGATGACATCCGGAAAATAACKCTGGCTCTAGCCTACCAGAACCGGCGCTGTGTGCCTCTGCTCCGAGCCTTGTCCTACCACCTGATTCAGAAGCACTCTGAGCTCAGCCTCAACGTCCTGATGGACCTGATTTTTGCCTATGGTAAGCGGCTCGGTTGTATTGGGACCTGCTGGATGTTACATGTGGTAGAGCCCGGTTGATTTTAGGCACTCGAATGGGGATTTGATGGCATTGCTACCACGGCATCAAAGCCGGGTGAAGGAGAAGGGCTGGCAGGGTACGTTAGGCTGGACCTAGCACACCAGGCAGCACAGCTGGGTAGTACCAGGTATGCCTGGTGCCTCTCTGGCGTACGGCACAGTCAGTGCAGCTCGTGGCAGTGGTACACCCTGGTTTTCCTTCCAATGCATGGGAAGAAGGGAACTTGCAATGAGAGAGCGCTTTGGAAGGGTGGTCGGGGTGCCGGGGAGCCCCTCTGCCCTGCAGCATAGGCAGCTGGTGAGCTAGGATCCCCCAAATGGCCCCAAATCCTCTCTCACCTCCTCCTGTGGCCGTGGGTTTCTTGGGGAGCCCCTGCCTCTGTTTCCTCGCTTGCAAAACGCAGCCCTCAGTAACAGGAGGGCTGAGCAGGAGCCCTGGGGAGAACTGGACTTTTTACATGGGGACAGTGGCACTAAAATAGCTGATTTCTTTCCACCCAAGATGTTCTAGTGACAAGTTAATTATCATTTGAGAAGCGCTGGCTGCTGAATTCGTACTCTTCAGCAGCTGAGATGCTACAAGTACTTGTACAAGCGCTGGCAGATGCTCAGGGCGGTGACAGCCACCTTGGTGATGTTCCTGGCCACAGGGTAAACCAGAGCCACCATATACTTGATGGTGACAGAACCTGGTGCAAAACAGCTCTGTTAACAGCAGGGTAGCACTAATTGATAATCTGGTTTATGATCCTAGGTGTCTTAGTTCTCTGGCTCCTCTTTCCATACAGTATAGCGTGGCCCTGCTCTTCTCTTACTGTTGGTAGCCAGTGGAAAGCCCAGACAAACAGGGATAAAGCCCAGACAAACAGGGATAAAGAAAGGCAGGAGAGCCAAGGAGGAGCTCATCTGCAGTTGATTGTCCAGCCCCTGGTGATGGCAACAGCTCTTCTGACAACCACTGGGGCCAGGACGGTCTCCGTGGGTTAGCTGTACTCTCAAAATAAAGAAATGATCCCAGTAGACCTGGCCTTGGAGGGAGCTCGTGCTTCTCTTGTTGACGTTACCAGCTTACTGGCTGTGAAGTTGATTAATCTGGAATGAGTTTCAAGGAAAGTGGTGGACGCTCCATGTCACAGCCTCCAAATCCATGCTGGGCGTCTTTCTCAGAGGCAGGGCTGTAGGTGCTTCAGCTCAGGAAGGGCAGCTGGATGGTATATATGGGCCTGGGTCATACGCAGAGATCAGCCCAGGAAATCCAGCAGTTCATCCAGCCTTAAAACCTACAAAGTGGACAACCACAATGGCTGGATGTGGTTTGGGAGCAAGACTGGCTCTTGCAGGCTCCGGCAGCGCTGTAGCCTCTGCGGTGGGGATGCTCTTGGCCAGGATACTGGCATGCTGCACCGACGTTTCTCTTCGATGCGTGTACCTGCCGCGTTGTTACATCAGGATGGTTTGTACCTGTTGTTGCTGCTGCAGCTGGTCTCAGACCCTGCCTGTGCCCCTCTCRCAGGGAGTGTTCCCTCCTGGCTGGTCCACACTGACCTCCGGGGCTTGGTGCTGCCGGTTGCTGATCGTTGCTCACTTGTTCCTTGGCCAGCACGAGGTTCCCGGTAGCCTTAGCAAGTTCAGGGCTCTTCTGGCCAGACCAGGATCTGTAGATGGAGACACTGGGGCTAAAATGTGCTACTGGCACTGGGTGGAGGCTGCAGCCATGAGTTGGCACGGGGATTGAGAGCTGGTGGGTGCGGCAGGACCCGGCAGAGGCTTGGTCTGACCAGAAGGGATGGGGCCAAGCCAGCTAGGGGAGGCAATATCGGTCTCCAAGCCTCCTCTGCTCCTGACGAACGGCTTCGTGCTTTCCCTTGTGCCACCACTGCCTATCCAGGCGCGGCTCCCATACCAGCTCCTTGTAAGTGGCTGCCGCTTTCTCTTTGCTCCTTTAAGGAAAACTGAATTTCCACCAGCCCCAGGTCTTCCAGAAGATAGCCACCGACCTGCACCCCCACGTTTCCAYGATGACGCCCATTGAGGTGACGCGCTGCATCAGATCCTTTGCCCTCCTCAAGTGGCTCAGCCTGCCGCTGTTTGAGGCCATTGCGCAGGTGAGGAAGAGGCGGTTTGGGTGGGACAGGGAAGCGCCCGCTGGCACCGGTATGACTGTGATCCACCCCAGTTCCCAGGAGATGGGAGCAGTTTCCCCCCACCTCTCCAGAGATGCTCTCTGGGATGTCGTCACTGTTTTCCCTACCCAGCCAGCGGCTGTAATCGAGTCTGACAGGACTCGCTGTTCATCTTCCGCTAAAGTCGGCACTGGGAATCTGTGCTGAGCTGGAGCCGGTCTCGGCTCCGTCTGAGCCTCCGCTCCTGAGTGCCAGCCCTGCTTCTCTCCCCAGGCACCTTCCCAGCTCTGCCCCAGTTTGTGTGCCTGCACTTTTGCGTCTGTACGGGGCGAGTGGGAATATTAGAGCGCTCTGCCTCCGCTCACAGCTTTCCCTTGTGCCAGGATAGAATCCCAGGGAAGCACTAAAAGACCTTTCACTCATGTTTTCCCATCTTGCCATGGGGCTGGATGTGTCCTTGGCTGACGTTTTCAATCTTTTCCTGCCTGTACTCGTTCAGAACAAACCTAAACCTCTGGTTTTGCCCTCTATATTTTCCAGTATGCCCTGGACAACACCAGACAGCTGTCGGTCACCCATCTGTGCAGTATCATCCTGTCTTTTGCTCGCCTGAACTTCCAGCCTAGCGGTACCGAGGACTTCTTCAACATGGTAACTTTCCTCCTTTCCCCCTCTTCATTAACCTTCCTCCCTCCCTAGTCAGCGGGAAGGCTGCAGATCTCCTTTTAGCACATCCACGTGTTGGATGGCTCAATCCAGCTGTAAATGGTGCAGGAAGGGGGAGCCCAGAGCTCAAGCCAGGCTGAAAAACCTGCACTGCGCTCCCCTGGCTGTGTGCCGGGGCAGTAGCTGAACCAGTTAGTCCATGACTGGCTCGAGTCCCTGCAGGCTTGCTTTCCTACCTGACACAAGCGGTGTGTGGGTGTTCATGTGCCCTCCTGAACTCCGATTGCCATTATTAGCTCTTTATAACGAGGCCATAGGTGTTGACGGTTGCACACCCGTTCCTGGCAGAGCTGTGTGGCTTTCCCAGCCGAGCCAAGCCCTCAGTCTGGTAGCGCTGAGGCTGCTTCTCTGGCTCTGGGGAGCTGTCGAGAAGGATAGAGGCTGCCTCAGGCAGATGTGCTTGCCATCTTCCTGCCTGGGGGGAAGGTTGCCGCATCCCGGGGCGAGGAGATGTGACCGGCTGGAACGGCCGAGTGGAGGAGGAGCCTCCTGCGTGGTTTAGCAAGAGGCTGGCAGAAGGTGAGCATGGGGCAGGCGCTGTCCTT
The DNA here is from genome assembly GCA_035582835.1 of Phoebastria nigripes. Lineage (NCBI taxonomy): Eukaryota > Metazoa > Chordata > Aves > Procellariiformes > Diomedeidae > Phoebastria > Phoebastria nigripes. Next base: position 183,772 of record JAYKAV010002684.1, read on the forward strand.
GGCATCCTCCTGCCTTCCCCGGCTCGTGGAGGCAGCCAGGCTGGCCTCTGAAGCGGAGGAGGAAGTCACCTTGACCTCCTTGCGAACAGATTTATGCTGACGATTTCCAGAGAGGAGCTGCATTGTTGCTGAGTAAGCAGGTATTTGCCGAGCACCCGGCAGAGGGAGCGTGGCCTGCCCAGCCCCACCTGCGACGCGCAGCTGAGAAGGAAGAGGACCCAGATACGGATGTTTCTAATCAGCAGGACCCCGTGTCCCACAGCAGGGCAGCCTCTCCCCTGGGGCCAAGCCAACCTGGGGCCAAGCCAACCAAGACCAGGGGGTCTCCCTGGGACAGTGAGAAGGGCAAGGTGTGGAAGTAGCATCCAGGGCTCTGGACTCGCCCTGCCAGCATTGATCGGGATCATYGTGAAGGGGGATTTTGTAGCAAGTGCAAAACTACTCATTTTTGAGGCGTTGCAAAAAAGTTCTCCAGGTTTAACAGGAGAAACCCCTGCGGGGTGCAGAGCTCCAGGCTCTTCCTGGACAGACATCCTGACACCACCGATACAGTCTCAGACCCCTCCAGCTCCGTTTACAGCAGGTTTTAGTTGCAGATCCTGAAGAGGTTATTGCCTCCAGCCCTCCCTTTTCTGAACGCTGCCCTCGTGGCAGGGCTKGCTGCAGTGGTGCGTTACCCCTGGCTGCTGCGATTTGCTGCTGGGCTTTCTGATGAGCCCCCCCACAGCGACGCAGCATCCTGGGGTAGCAAACAGCAGCTCACGAGCTGCAGGGTCATGTTAGAGCGATCTTAAAATCTCCCCTCTGCAAATAACCCTGCTGTAGAGGAGACAGTACGCATCGGGTGCACCATAACGCCTCGGGGATCTGTCGAGCTGCCAGACCTGCGTGTTGACCTCAGGATTGAGGCATCAGCAGTGCTGAGCTGAGCTGAGCTGTTTGGTTTCCCTCTGTGCAGGTCCATGAGGAGCTCCAGAGACAACTGGACAGCCTGGAGCCTCACCTGCTGACAGACCTGGTGTGGTCACTCTGCGTGCTGCAGCAGGCCAAGGCTCCCTACCTGCAGAGAGTGCTGGCGCCCGACTTCCACGCTTGGATCCGAGGTGAGGTGGGCATCTCTGCTGGTGGGACAGGGACCGAGAACCTCAGACCTGGGGCAGGGAGTGGGGATACTGAGCCTGGTCTGTCTAAATTTGAGTTAACGGGTTGTTAACTGTTAACCAGGAGGGAATCGATCTCACTGGGAGTGGCTCTAATGGATCCCCCCGCAGCTCTGTGCAGGGTACCTGGGCAAGGGGAGCGCAGGGCAGCAGCACCAAGAGAGCTGGGCTAGTGAGAGCCATGGCCTCCAGCTCCGGCAGCCACCTTGGGCTGTGGATTTGTGCCTGTGTGCGATGGGGGAGAAGGAGAACAAGACAGTGACGGCAAAGGGGATCCGCTTGAGCCATCACCCTCCACGCCATCCTGCTCGTGCCTTCCCTGTGCTCTCTTCTGCCTTCCTCCTCGGGTCCTGCCCGCTGTCCGCTCTTCTGCCTGCCCAGCCCGAAGCTGAATGTTATACGGCTGGAGCGGTGCCCGCAGGGTTGAACCACAGCAGGGTGACGCATTGCCCTCAACCTTGTCCTGGAAATTGCGTGCCCCGAGGCACAGCTTGCTGCTCTGCTCCGGCACTGCCTGTGGGCTTCCCCCAAGACCTCAAGAAGAGAYGGGAGGGCTTGGTATTTCCTAACAAAACGATGACTGCTGAGGAGGTGCAGCCCCGTCAAATTCAGTCCCTGCCTCCTCTGTGGCGGGGACTGGCCAGCCAGCTGCCACAGCAACTTCTGTAGTCCATGGGCCCTGCGTCCCCTCCCGTGGGACCCCGGGGATAAAATCATGCCACAGACATTGGGCTTCAACGGGGCTGTCCCCGCTGAACGAGGGCCCTGTTTGGCTCAGCCAGCTCTTGTGGTGGCTTCCTGCRAGCACCTGGCAGCTGGAGCAAGGCCAGGAACCCCAGCGTTTGGCCATTGGTGATCTCTATCTCCACGCCAGCAGGCAGGGACCCATCGTGGGGGGATCGGAACCAGGAATCCCGATYGGGCAGGCTACGCAGGCCACCAGATGAAGAGCCAGACCCCGCTGTGGGGCAGGGCTTTGGGCCGTGTCTCTAGCTCTGCTTCTCTCCTCCCGCCAGGCGATCAGTCCCTCAAGGCCCAGAATTCACAGCTGAAGCTCATCCACATCAACGCTGCTGCCAAGCTGGAAAGCCCCGACTACCAGGGGCCGTTCCTGCCGGCAGAGATGCTGAGCCCCGCGGGGCCGGCGGGGGAGAAGGTCACCCTGCTGCAGAGCAGCCTGCGGGAGGCATTGGTGGGGGTGATGGGGAGCCGGGACAACGGGCGCTTCGACGTACGCACCATCTACGGCTGGCAGATCGGTGAGTGCATTCTCTCCCTGCGTCTGTGGGCAGCAAGCGGGACGTCATCGGGCTCTGCCTGGTGGGGGGAATTGAACTTGAGGGCTCAGGTACAGCTACCAGGCTTTATCCCCCCCTCATTCTTCAGCCTCGCATCCCTCTGCCTCCTCATCGCAGCTGCGCTGTCTTGTCCCAGTCTCCTCCCACAACTTGCCTCTGAAGGCAGAGCAGAAACCGCAGCCCAGGGCACGGTTGTGGGTAGCAGATGYGGGAGGAAGGCCCTCCCCCTGCAGCCAAACCAGCACGGAGCAGCGCTGAGGCTGGTGAAAGGCTTCTGGCTCTGCCCTCCCTTCCCCTGCCGCACCGCTGGCTCTCGCAGCCCACCCCAGGCTCCCCCAGCTCCCCGCTCTCCTGCAGCCYTGTCAAATTCGATCCCTGCCTCCTCCATGACGGGGACCGGCCAACCGGCTGCCACAGCAACTTCTGTAGTCCCTGAGCCCCACGTCCCTTTCCCGTGGGACACTGGGGGATAAAATCACACCACGGACACCTCTTCTGCCCAAGGAGATGCTTGGGAAGCAGACCCTGCCCTACAGCGGTGCGAGGAGGATGCTGTACCCCAGCCGTGTGCACAGAGCTGCTCCGCAGCTCCAGCAAGGATGGGGTTTTTGGGAAGGGAGTGGCGGGACCTTGTGTGCTCCACGTCACCAGCCTTGGGGGAGACGGTGTGAGCAGCATCCAGGTGGGTCTCGGGAGTCCTTGTGTTCCCTACTCTCCGTGCAGACGCTGAGATGGTGGTGAACAGTGAAAATAAACCTCTCCCCTTGAAGGACTTCGCTGCTCCCCATCTGCTGCACTCGGAAGGGACAAAGCCACTGCCACCGGGCGCCAGGAGGTGGGTCTGGGYGCAGCTGTGCCCCGCTGTCTGGGCAGGAGCTCGTGGGGAGAGGAGGGGGAAAGCTCTGCCTTTGTGGTGCTGAGGATCCACACCTCCCGGTCACTGTGGCCGGTGGCTCACGGCAGCGGCGCGGGGGCTGCCAGCGTGCCAAGGACGCCGTGCCCAGCAGCGTCCCCCCTCGGTTGGGAGCAGGAGGGGGTGGGCACAGGACAGAAATTGGGGTAGGGTTGTGCCAGCCCCACATGGGGTAACGTTTTACAGCCGGGGCTGCTCTGACCAGCCAACCTGGTGGAGGCACAGCAGGGGAGGGGGCCGGACGCAGGTCATGGCAATGGTTTTCTCACCAAAGAGAGCCTCTGCCAGGTCTGTCTGCCACGGAGCCCGGCTGTCTGCAGGGCCCTGGGGACCAAGCTGCCTCCTTTCTGCCTGGAAAAAAGGCAGCATCACCCCACTCAACTTGCTGCCAGGCCTGGGCTGTGGATAAATTGCGCTTGAGCTGCTGTCCTGGTGCTTCTCTGATGGCTCAGAGGCAGGATAATGGCTCCAGCAGGACAAATCTGTGTCCCGCTGGCACGGGGCAATCGGCAGTGCTGGAGCAGGCCCTTCTGCTGCAGCTCCCTTTAGGATCCAGGCGCTGCTGCCAGCTCCATGAGTCTCACAGCCTCCCATCCCTTGTGCATCTCCCAGGGTCGCCTTCCTCCGGTGGGAGTTCCCCAACTTCAGCAACAGAAGCAAGGACCTGCTGGGCCGCTACGCCATGGCCCGGCGCCACGTCCAGGCAGCCGGCTTCCTCGTGGTGGACGTGAGTAGCTGCAGGGAAGAGAGGGGTCTCTAATTCCGTGGAGATGGAGGAGCAGACACCTTCTTGGGGGGGGTACCGGCTTGCTTCTCACTCCCCTCACCTTCTTCCTGATGGTTCTGGGTCCCACACAGCGAGGCAGAGCCCCACGTCAGCCCCRAGCGCTCCTTCCTTGCCCGCATCGGGATTAGCAGCCGTGATCCCCTCCAGGCCACCTGCTAGGCAGCCCGAAGGTGGCGGGGGGGGATCGGTAATCAAGGAGGACGGCAGACAGGGTCTTAGGGCGCTGATCCACTGCGCGGAGCCCTGTGCTTCAGCGGGGTCATGCATTATTGAGCTTCCCGGAGGTAATTATAGCTCTCCTGGCAGGCAGCGAGCCCTGCCCTCCTGCGGGCTGCTCTGGGGGAGGAGGGTTGGTGGCTCTGCGTGCTGACTTCGCAGGCAGGGAGCCGTCCCTCTGCCCCTTGCCCTGCGCAGCCCTGTCCTCCCTGAGCTGCGTACCGGCAGCGTGGCTCCTTCGGGGCTGGAGGGCCACATGTCACCCCAAAGCAGTGTCATTGTCACCCCACAGTGGTCTCCCTGGCCCATTCCCCCTCTCCCCATGAGGACCCTGAGCTTCAGCGCTTCCCCAGCATCCTCCCCCCAGCTCCCTGCGCCAGCTGCCGCGCTTTGAGGCTGATGTGAAGTGAGGTTTGAGGTTCACCGGCACTGGTTTTCCCAGCCGCTTGCATAATTCCATCCCCCCACCCCGCCGCAGCCCCTGCGCTGGCTGGGGAGGCTCAGGGCGTAGACGGGAGGAGGAGGAGGGAAATGCTACTTCCCGCAGCTTCAGCCTTGCCTCCCTGCTGCTAAATATAGAGGCAGGGGTGGGCGGTGGGATCCCCCCAGACGAGTCTGCTCCCTCGCACAGGCTGGCGGAGGCACTGCTGAGGAACGGCGGCCCAGCTCCGGTGTTTTAATGCAGCTGGAGCTGTCAGCTGCTGGCCAGAAAGCAAGTGCCGGGCTCCTGACCCTCTTCCCCAGCCTGCGTGCCCTCCTCCTGCCTGCAGATTCACTCCAAATAAACATTTCAATCTGCCTTTCGCCAGGCTGGGGCTGCTGGCAGAGGCGCGGGGAGGAGGACAGGATGGGCCGACGGCAGGACCATGAAGCCCTGCACGTCCTCTGCATCTCACATGAAAAATTAAGCGGGTTTCGGTGCTCGGCGAGGTCCCGGGGACTCTCGCGGTGGAGCCCTGCCCTGAATCCTCCTCTACCGGGGGAAGGGTGGTCGCTGGGGCCGGCCCTGCGGCTGCTCAGTCCTACATGGCTGCGAGCAGTCCCCGTACAGCTCCCGGTGCTTTGTGCCATCCCGGCTGCTCACAGAAGCCCGTTGTTCGGCGGTGGTGACGCAGGCTAATTTGGGGACAGTCTTGAATTGTCTGCGTTTCGGTCCCCCGGGTGCCGATGCCACCGTCGGGTGGGAGCAGAGGGTGCCCTCACCCCACTGTCCCCGCAGCCTCGTCAAATTCGGTGCCCACCTCTGCCGTGGTGGGGACCGGCCCAAGGGCTGCCACAGCGATGTCTGTGCCCCACAGGCCCCGTGTTGCTGCCGTGGGACATCGGGGATCAAAATAGGTTACGGACACTCCTGGGGGGCCAAACGCAGGGCTCTGTTGTGCATCTCGGGGCTCTGATGGCGTCTCCTCTTCCCCCCGCTGCAGGTTCCCCACTATGAGTTCCTGGACCTGAAGCTGGAGCGGCAGCGGACAGCCTACCTCAAAGACAAGCTCCACAAGGCCACGGCCAAAGAGATGGCGAGCTAACCGTGCCGCTCTGCGTCTCTGGCAACGGCCGTCCGTGTTATAGAAACGTGTTCAAATAAACCCACCGCTGTACAGTGCCGTGGTTTGGGGTGCTGGTTGGCGTCGGTGCCGGTTGGCACGTGGCTTTGCTTCTTCCTGGGGTGGGAGACGGCTCCATGCGGATGCTCGGCAGGACCCCGTTCACCACAGCCATGGCTCAGCTCCCTGGTTTGAGCCAGGGTTTAGGATTAAGAGCCATCCCAGCCTCTCTTATTCCCGTCTTATTAGCGGGGCTTTGTCCCCGGGYGGCTGCGCAGTGCGAGAGGGGAGGGAGGACAGGCAGGGCCGGTTCCGGCGCTGTGCCACTTCCACCCGGAGCAGCGGGACCCCCGGAGCAGGCACAGGAGAGCCCTGGTGCCCTGGGACATGGGGGGCTCTAACTGGGAAGGGTTAAATCCTGCCCTATGTCATGCCGGCCCTGAGCTCCCCGCAGCTCCCCCCTCCTATCCCATGCACCCCGACACATGCGTGCGGTGTCCTGCAGGGCACGTGCACCCGGGCTGGGGGGGACAAGGTGGGTCAGGAAAACCCTCTGTGCCATGACGCACCGGAGCCAGCTGCCAGGAAGGGCTTTGGGGACGGATTAGCGGCCATCTGGCCACTGGGACACTGCTGGTCCTTGCCATGTCCCTTCCAGCCCCTCTGGCTGGGGGGCACAGCCCGGGCCCCCCCCCCAGCCTGCACCGTTGGGGGCCGCAGCCCTTCTCCCRGTGCTCTGCCACCCCACGGGCACGGTGCCGGGAGAAGGCCGCGGCGGTGCTGAGTTGCCGGAGGTGGCCGGGAGCTGCTGAGTCACAGCTCGGGGCTGCTCCTGGCACCGGTGTCGCCGGCCTCGCTCCGTGCCCGGCGTGGCAGCCAGCACCCTGCCGTGCCTGTGCCGGGTGCCAGCCTCGCTCCGTGCCCGGCGGCAGGCACCGGCAACAGGCACCAACACCCCTCTGCGCTCCCTGCCTGCCCTCAGGCCGTGCCTCAGTTTCCCCCCAGCATCCTTCGGTGGGGGCTGCCCCTTCCCGCGGCACAGGGGGGTTACCGGGGGGTCTGGGCGGTGGGGTGGCACGTCCCCAGCTGGGGCAGGGTGTCCTGGGGGTGCCCGGTCCCTCCCGGCCATCTCCTTCCCTCCTCCCAAGGAGCCAGCTGTCCGTCTGTCCATCCATCCAGGGTCTCCCCATCGCCAGCCCCAGAGGGGGGTACCCCCCTCCCGACGTTGCCAGGGAACCATCCCCATCCTCCTCACCATCACCGTGGAGACGAGAGGAGGAGAAGGGCCGTTCCCATGGCGACAGCGCAGGCACCGATCCTGCCTCCCCAGCGGTACCCGGGCGCGGGGCGATGCCCCGGGGACACGCAGGGTGGGGACACCAGGGACCCCCCCGTACGTGTGGCATCACCGCCTGGGCGCAGCTGCTTCTAGGGGGGCTCTGCCCCCCCCGCAGTCACACCCAGGACACCGCTGGGTGCTCAGCCCCCCCTTTTTTGGGGGGATAAAATCCCACTTCCAGCCCCCTTTCCATCAATCCCACCCTGGTTGGGGAAACTGAGGCCGGGGA
>JAYKAV010002684.1:197715-241208 GCA_035582835.1 Phoebastria nigripes
CCCCCCCCCGCAGCCCCCCAGCCCTCCCCGCGCAAGGAGAAGGAGGCCCGAGGCAGGCAGGCGGGGACGGGCGGCGCAGGCAGCCGGGGGCCCCCCCGGGGGTCCCTGCAGTCGGAGTCGAGCTCCTCCAGCGAGGCGGAGGCTCCGTACCCCTGCCCCGAGATCCAGCGCCTGCGGGAAGCCGCCGGCATCGCCCTGCGCCAGGACAAGCAGTCCCCGGCCCCCCGCCGCTGCGAGGCCAACCATAAAGGTGAGGAGGGGGGGGTGGGTGTCCCTGTGGGGTCCCCCCCATATTTTGGGGGGTCGGAGGGGTGCCCGTCTCCATCCCACCCCTCTGCTTGGCCGCAGGGTCGTGTAACGAGTCGGAGAGTAACGACGAGTCCATCCCCGAGCTGGAGGAGCCCGAGGGCTCGGAGCCRCCGCCGGCCCAGACCCAGGTGGGGGTTTTTTGGGGGGAGGGGGGCAGTGGGGACCCCCCGGGCGGTGGGGCCGGGGCTGCCCTCACCCACCGATCTCTGGCAGGCGCAGCTCACCCACTCGCTGGGCACCGGGGAGGAGACCGTCAGCAAGGCGAAGCAGAGCCGGAGCGAGAAGAAGGCCAGGAAGGTGGGACGGGACCCCCCCCCGGGTGGGGTTGGGGGTCCCCCATGGCACTGGGGGTCCCCAGGTGGGGTTGGGGGTCCCCCATGGGACTGGGATCCCTCTCCCATCCCAGGGTGGGGCGGGGGTAAGATGGGCTGGGGGGGATTAGACCTGGGCCGGGGGCAGCCCTGGGGTGTTGGGGGGCAGGTCCCCACTCGGGGGGGGTCTCTGGGTCACGCTGGGGTGTCCCAGCACTGGGGTGGGGGGTGATGTGGGGTCCCCCATTCTGGGGGGCTCAGCCTGGCTGTGCTGGGGGGGGACAACACTGTCCCACATCCCCGCTTTCGCCGTTGCCCCAGGGATTTGGGGTGTTGCTGGGGGGCTGGAGCCCCCCCCTCCTTGGCTGCTCCGGGTGTCGTGATGCCGGGCAGGGGGACACGGGGTCACCCCTCTGTGCATGTCCCCCCCCCGTCCCCAGGCCATGTCCAAGCTGGGGCTGCGGCAGATCCACGGCGTCACCCGCATCACCATCCGCAAGTCCAAGAACATCCTCTTCGTCATCACCAAACCCGACGTCTTCAAGAGCCCCGCGTCCGACATCTACATCGTCTTCGGGGAAGCCAAGGTGATGGGAGGGGGGGGTCTGGGGGGTCCCAACCTTGGGGCTGGTGGCCTGTGGGGACGGGTGGGTGACCCCCGTGTCCCCGCAGATCGAGGACCTGTCGCAGCAAGTGCACAAAGCGGCAGCGGAGAAGTTCAAGGTGCCGATGGAGCACTCGCCCCTGATCACGGAGACAGCCCCCACCCTCACCATCAAGGAGGAGAGCGAGGAGGAGGAGGAGGTGGGTGCTGGGGAGGGGGCAGAGAGGGACCCACACACACCCCACCCCCCCACACCGTGTCCAGGGGACACATGGGGACAGCTCGGTGCCACGGGGGGGTGACGGTGCTGTCCCCCCCTCTCCGCAGGTGGACGAGACGGGGCTGGAGGTGAGGGACATCGAGCTGGTGATGGCCCAGGCCAACGTCTCGCGCCCCAAAGCCGTGCGGGCGCTTCGGCACAACAACAACGACATCGTCAACGCCATCATGGTGAGTGGCCGGGGGGGCTGCAAACGGGGGTACCCCCTGCCTCTCCCAGCGTGAATTTGGGGGTGCAAAACCCCCCCCCCGGGGTGCTGCGGGGGGTCCCTGATGCTCTGCTCTCTCCCCCGCAGGAGCTGACCATGTAGCGGCCGGGGGTGTCCCGGCCCCCCTGTATAGATGCACAGTTACTCCCCCCTCCGCCATCCTTCCTCTAGACCCCCCCATACTCCTCCTCCGCGTCTGTAACGCTCAATAAATGGCCTCATGTATCACTTGGATCGCACACCGCCTCCCATCGTGGTGATTTTGGGGGGGTCTGGGCTGCCCCACGGCTCCCCCAGCCCTGGATCTCAGAGGGGTCCTGTCTCTGCAGGTGTCGGGGGGGGGGCTCAGGGCACCCCTGTTCCCAGCAGTGGGATGGGGGGCAGTGCCCGGTGGGGGTGCAGGGGCTGGAACTGGGATGGGGCTCCCAGGGAAGGGGGGGTGAGTGGTCGGGGTGGAGGCCACCGTGGCAGGACACGCGGCGCTGGGAGCCCCTGGCTTGGCGGTGTCGGGGGGGGGGGGGACGTGTGGTGCTGGATGGGGTGGCAGAGTCCCGGGATGCTCCCTAAGCCCTTGGGCATCAGGGCTTTGCTGCCCTGTGGTTAATTTGGAGGTGCTTAACGAAGCCGGGCTTTGATGAAGCCCAAGGGAGATGAGCGAGGGCTTTATCAATGAGACAAACCACTGTCGGGTGCAGAATTATATTTACCTGTAACAAATACTCCATACAGAAAGCATACATACACGACCTCCCCCGGGACCACCGCGGCCACCCCACRCCATGTCCCCTGGTGCCACCGGGGCTGGGGTCGCTCCAGGGCTGGCGATGGGGACATGGAGGCGGCAGAAACCCCCCCGGCTGCTGCCATCGACTCACCCCCAGAACGCTACATCGCAGGCTTATTTCCAGAATTAAGTCCCATTTCCCACTGAAGTATAAAAAAAAAAAAAGACGACTACGAGCTGTTACGGCTTCTGGTTTATAGCTCTCCGTATACAATCATGTCAAAAATAGGGCTTTTTTTTTTCTTTTCCTCCAAATTTTAAGTCTTCAATGACTGTTTTTAATCTGTAAATGCATAAAAAGGCACTAAAGGAACTACCCCGGCCCCGTGCTGTGCCGCTGCCTCCCGGGCTTAAGAAGAAGGAAAATCTTGGTCCCCAGGGGAAGGAGCCGGGACCCCCCCCATCTCCCCTTCCCTCAGCAGACGGCAAAAACACGTGCCAGGAGGAGGAAACCTCGAGCTTCTCCATCAAGGCTTGTTCCCAGGGAAGATGGATGTGTCCTGGCCAAACCCTTTCCTCCAGGGGCTGGGGGAGCTACTTTGGGACCCCCCCCGGCCCCTGCTCTTTATCAGCCTCAAAACTGGAAGGACAGGGCTGTGGGAGGACGCACAGGAGGACACCCAGCCCCTGTCACCTGGCTCCCCAGGGAGCCGCACACCCAAGCACCGGGGTGACTTGGCCRCATTCACCCCTAAAAGTCCAGGGGAAGGAGGGATCGGGGCTGCGGGGACCCCCCCGGGAGCAGAAGGGGGGTCACCCACCCCCAGCCTAAAGCAGCGTGGGACRGCGGCTCCGTGCGGGATCGTACCGAGGGCCGGTGACCTGCGATCCTGGGAAGGGCAGGTAAGGAAACAGCTGGAGCAGCGGGGCTGGGGAGGGAGAAGATGGAGGGATGAAGGCTGCTCTCTGCCTGGGACGGACAGACAGGAGGACGGCAGGGAGAGGAGACACCAGTAAGGGCAACGGTTAACTGGGGAGGAAGGGGGCTGGGGATGGGAGAGCAAGAGTTAAAGGCACTGGGGGGGCAGGGGGGGCTTTGGGGACAAACAGGGCGGCAAAGAGCAGAGGAATGTGCAGGAGGCGGCCGGATCCCCCCAAAACTGCTGAGCCAGTGTCTGGCCTCAAAGCACCCGCCGCAGGGGCCGGCCAGCGCCCCCCCCGGCACCACCGCAGCCGGCACAGGCACGAAGGACCCTGCCAGAGCCACCCATGGGTGCCAGACCCTGGCCGAGCCCTGGGGTGCTGCCCGGGCTGTCCCATCCCTCCTCCTGGGTTTCAATCCCTCCTCCAGCCCCGTCCTTCCTCCYGCTTGGGGCTCTAAGATAACTGGGGACCCCCCGCGACCCTTCTCCAGTGCCCCTCGCAAATGGCATCTCCCCCGYGGGGCCCCCAGGAGAGCTCCTCTGGCAGGGGATACAGATTAAAAAAATAAGTGTGTATTTATAACTGTATGTAAAATATATACAACATGTACACCGTTCCCCTGCAGCCCCCCTGAAACTTCCCAGAGCGGGTCCTGGATGGGCCCTCCCGTCCCAGCGGTGGCCCTGGGGACGGCACGGTCCCCGGGGAGCCCCGGCAGCCGCCCCGTGACCTCCTGCCGGCACCACGAACCCCAGGACGGGTGCCAGGGAGGACGGCGGGGTCCCCCCAGACTTGGGGGGAGGGGGGGATGCCTGGGGCAAGTCCTTGTGCTCAGCAGGCTGGTGTGCGGGAAGGCGATGCCCCAGCAGGCACCGGCAGCTGCCTGCCCCCTGTGTGCGGGCACACAGGAGCCCGTTGGTGGGTAAAACATGGGCTGCGTGCCCCCCAACCTCCCTCGGGCTCCCCGCTATTCCTGAGCAAAGCCGGGGAGGGGACGGGGTTTGCAGGCCGGGCTGCAGCAGCGCAAGCACAAAGCTCACGGCGCGGCCGGCATCGGCTGCCACCGCAGCGTCTCCTGCGGGTCTGGAGCCAAAGTGTTTCGACAACATCGACAATAGGTTTAAATAATTCACATTGTGGTAAACTTCATTCAAAAACGGGGAGGARGAGGAGGAGGAGGAGGAAGAGAGCAGTTACAATAGGGATACCATGTGCAAAACTGTAAACCAGGCAGAGGGTTGTAGCCAACTTGTCTCCCCGGCCTCGCTCCTCGCGTGTGCCGGCAAAACCAAACCAGGGACGGTTGCAGGCTGGGCTCCTGCCCCGGGGTCCTCTACCGCAGCGTGCCGGCACGGTAAGAGGGCACCGGCCACCTGCCAACGGCCACTCGGAGCCATTAATGAGGGTGGGAGAGTAATTACATCCTGATCGAGCCCCAGAACCTCTTCCGGAACGACGCTCAGGATACAGGCACCGCTGTGGGGGTCTCTCCGAGAGGGCAGGAGGGCACCGGGGCGAGCCCCCGCCGGCGCAGGGAGCTGCTGGGGCCGTTCCTCCCCCCGGCTCGCTCTCAGGAGGAATCGCGGTCCATGCTGCACCCCAGGGCTTCGATGTCGTTGCTGATGTGCGAGATCATTCGGTCCCACTCGTCCTCCTCCGAAGGGACGGACTGGTCATCCGAGCTGCCGGCAGCGCCGTTGCCGTTGGTGGTGGAATTGGAGGTGGTGCTCAGAGTCCGCCTGTACCTCCCGAAACTGTCTGTGATGATGCCCCGGCCGTCCTTCACCCCGATGGTCTCAAGGAAGTTCTCAAAGTGTTGGCTGTCCTTCTCGGGGATGAAGGGGCGAAGACCTGGATGAGGGAAGAAAACACAAGGAGGAAACCGTTAGCATCATCGTGTGGTTCGTACGGCACAGGCRCGCAGGGGAGACACCCGGGACAGATTTCCACATGGATTTGCTCAGCTGTCTGAAATTCCCCAGGGCTTCTGAGCCTTTCAGCAGAGCCCAGCTGCTGAGGCCGGCTGCAACGTTGTGCCCCAGCTCCCCGAAACGGCGCAGGGCTCGGCAGAGGAGCCCATTTCGGGGGGGATGGGGACTACTGGGGTCTCCAGCTCGTGGCCACATCTCCCATTTACACCCCTGAGAACTGCAGCCGCTGCCCACTGAGGACAAAATCCTGCTAAAGCAGGATTTTTCTGAGCTCGAAAGGATCGTCTGCTAATTCCTCACTGAAACATATTGCTCAGCTCTACTGAGCTTATTGCTCTAATGGCACCGGCCCACGCCGCAGGCGCCCGAGGGAGCACAGGCAGGGCAGCTGCAGAACATCTGTCCCGACTCCCTCTGTGCATCCTGCTGTGGATCTTTGTTTTCCTTCGTAATTAGAGGTAGGGTGAGAGTCCTCAATAGCAAGTGTTTAAGCTAAGGCTACTTAAGTGTCTTTTCCTGCTCCAGCTGCAATCGTGGAGCAGCTGCCCTGCCTAGCATCATCTCTCTCCCTACCCCCTCCACGGTGCGTGTCCTTACCGGCCAAAAATGAGATCACCCCCCTCTGCTTCCCATAGGCTACAGTCACTACCCAAACTGCTTGGAAGAAAACTCTGGGCGCTCAAAAACGGTTGGACTCGATGATCTTAAAGGTCTTTTCCAACCTAAATGATTCTAAAAACTGAAAGAAAAACCTTTATAGGAGCTTTCCAGCATAGTCTGAGCCTGGGCAGGAGGTTTGCTGCTCCTCACCTCTCTACCTCACACCACACACCCCGGTCAAACCCGCGGGGAGCGGCCAGTGCTCAGCCCAGCTCTGTCCCGGGAGAGCGGGGCACCCRTGCCACCGCCCAGGCTGGGAAAAGCAAGTCAGATCTGCTTTTTGGTGACATGCAGCCAATTGAAAGTCAGCCTCCCAGCACAGCGACCTTGCCATTGCACCGGCTTTGGTACCGGCRATGTTAAAAGCAAGTTGGTTGCGCGCACACCGCTGAAAGAAAATGCCTTTGTGCTGGCGGAGGCGCCCGGCTGCGCTGCTGGATCCCCAGGACAAAGGAAAGAGAAGCTGGCTGCCGGGAGAGCTCGCCGAGAGCTGCCCCTCTCCCTGCGGCATGCCGACTCCAGTGAACAACCCCAGTGCTCTCAGCAGATCTGCTTTTAAACCAGGAGGCCTGATCTATATTTTCCCAGCTGCCCTCAGGAAAGAGATATCTCCAAAGGAGAGATGGATTGAGATGTTGCTCCTTGCTTGGTGACACCCCCAGGAATCTTTGTGCCATCCACGCCCACTCCTTTACCCCCCCCCCATCCCATCAGACTGCCCACGTGGAGGGCCCATGCATCAGAGATCGGCACCAGGCACCTCACGAGGGCTCGGGAGCAGACTGACGCCGGCTCTCACCCTCCCATCGGTCATCCACGATGAATCCCTGGCAGCTGACACTCACCTAAGAGGAGGAACTTTCTGCTGTCCCCATAGAGCTGCTTCAAGTTGATGCAGAATTCGTGGATCGAAGCCCCGTTGCGATATTCGTGCAGGAGCATTGCGAACTGCTGGATCTCTTGGGAAGAGAGTTTCGTTCGGAGCTGCGGAAGAGAAGCACATGGCAAACGTCACTCATTTTTTAGGAGGAAGAGATGATGGGAAGCCTGGGAACAGCGTTTACCAGATTTATTGCTATTTGACAAGAGCTGCAGTAATGAACCAGCTCATCCCACCAGAAAAGCAGGACAGGCTGGCGCAACCCACGACTGAGCTGGCAGCTTTCAAATGGGGAAAAGCTGTGAGCGTACGTGAGGACCGTGACTCATGAAGTGACGGACGTGGCGTGCCGTGGATGGCGTGACATGCCTTTACGTGGTGAGAGGGGACAAGGGGGTGGGGATCCTCCTGCAGGAGAAGGATGTGAGCCCACGTTCAGGTCCCGTGAAGCCTCCAAGCACAATTTGTATGAAAAGGAGGAGGATGGGATATTTCCTACAGCAGCACGGGCTCACGTTCTACACACCGAGGCAACGAACCCAAATCCCAAGAGCACTTGAGCAGCCTAAAGGGAAGAAAACCCCTCCACCCTTCCCTGGGACCCTAGGGCACCCTACCGTCATCATATAGTCCTGGAGCAGCTCTGTCGCCGTGGTGCTCAGCTCGCTCTCGCTGACTGTCTTAATGTGCGGAGACTGTTGTGTGGAGAAGGAAGAGGGGGAGTTGTCACCTGCATCCAAGGTTTCTGGAAAGGAACTGAAATGCAAACAAATCGTGAGTCCTCCAGAGCTCCTCGGGCACCTTCTGCATCGCCGTTGCTGGCAGTGGCGAGCCTGGAAGGGTGGAGAGGCACGTGGAGACACGCTCTCTCTGCAGTAAAGCTCGCAGCCTTCCGCTCCTGAAGGCTCCCACGCAGAGGACTTGAACTACACTGGTTTGGTGACCTGCTGAAAATGAAGCCCTACGTGAGCACAGACCCCCTCCAACTGCTTTCTCATTTTGGAACAGCAGGGGGAAAAGTCTCAAACCACCTTATTTTGGCACRAAATGTGAAATTTTCAAATAGCATCAGTCAATTTTAAACAACCGGTTTGTGTGTCAGGTTTTCAGCCCACAAACATTATCGATGTTTTCAGCAGTCACCGATTCAGGAGGGAAAAAGTTTCCAAAATAAAGGGGTTTCGGGAAAATATTTCTCCCAATTCCAGCTGGACTTCACCAAGGCAAAGCAGCCGGGCGAGCGTCACATCCCCGCTTTGCTGACGCAGGGGACTGCACATACATTGTGTACGTGATCATCTCTGGAACCCCGCAGCAGCAGAACAATACRGCCACGGATGCTGCGGAGGCAGGGACCACGACACCGCATGCGGACAGTAAAAACACCGTCCAATGTTTCAGCCAGACTGAGCAGAAGCTTCTCAATGTGCAGACGGCAGCCGTTTCTGCTCTGGGGGCTTTAAACCTGGCAGTGAAGCTGCACTAATAAGCCCGAGTGCCGAGCGAGCTCAGCGTACCACATTTAACTTACAAAGTGCTTGCTTCCGTTTCGTAAGATTCCTTAACATCCACTTTTGTAGAAGAGTCATCTGCAAGGAAAACATAGGAGACATGGATTTCAAGAGGCAGAAATTCGGTGCTTTTCCCGATCCRTGACCTACGCACACACTGATTTCTGACTCAGCTTTCACAGCTGGAAGGTGAGAGGCAGCGGGGCTGGGGCCGAGACGGTGCTGAGCGGTGCTGTGTCAGGACTGGATACAGACTCGGCAGAGATGCAGAACCACAAAGGGATTGTTTTATTAAGTGCCTCTGTCCAACGTGAATAGAGAGGCAAAGGGTATGGGGGACAAGGACAATGGCTGATGTCCCATAGCCCAGCTGGGGAAACATCTGCAGGCAGGAGGTGGCCCTCRTGCCCTTCCAATTCACACGCAATTAAAGCAGAGAAGGGCTTTTTTTTCAGTACCCTGCAGGAGGGAAGCCATCAGGCTGGGCCAGGCTGGCTCGGACCTCAGAGCGTGGCCAGCAGGTCGAGGGAGGGGATTCTGCCCCTCTGCTCCGCTCTGGTGAGACCCCCCCTGCAGTACTGCGTCCAGCTCTGGAGCCCTCAGCACAGGAAAGACACGGACCTGTTGGAGCGGGTCCAGAGGAGGGTCACAAAAATGATCAGGGGGATGGAACGCCTCTGCTGTGAGGACAGGCTGAGAGAGTTGGGGTTGTTCAGCCTGGAGAAGAGAAGGCTCCAGGGAGACCTTATTGCGGCCTTCCAGCACTTAAAGGGGGCTACAGGAAGGATGGGGAGGGACTCCTTGTCAGGGAGTGTAGTGACAGGACGAGGGGTAAGGGTTTTAAACTGAAAGAGGGTAGATTTAGATTAGATATAAGGAAGAAATTCTTCACTCTGAGGGTGGTGAGGCACTGGCACAGGTTGCCCAGAGAAGCTGTGGATGGCCCTTCCCTGGAAGTGTTCAAGGCCAGGTTGGACGGGGCTTTGAGCAACCTGGTCTAGTGGAAGGTGTCCCTGCCCGTGGCAGGGGGGTTGGACTGGATGATCTTTAAGGCCCCTTCCAACCCAAACCTTTCTATGATTCTATGACCCTCAGACGGGCCCGGTAAGAAAGAGGCAAACAGGGAGAGCACGGACTTACCGCTGTGTAAGGACATGTGCCGCGTCGGCGTGGACGCCCCATCAAATATTGCTCTGTCCAAGAAGTCTATCGTGGACTCAGTGTAAACAATCTGGAAGACTTGGCTGAGAAGTGAGCACAGCTCCTCGGCAGTCACCTGGGGAGGGAGCAAAGAAGGGCTGGTGGAAGGCAGAAGATACCACGGTGGCCTTTCTCTTCGGCTCCCTACGGTGGGCACACCATGTGGGACAGGGGTGTGCTGTATTTGTAAGGGTGTTGTCCTCCCAGCGAGGACAGGSAACCCACTCGTCCAAGATCCAGGACGTTGTCCGACCCGCAGGGTCTCCAGGGCTGGAGGTGAAAAACCTCGAATCTCATTAGCTACCTCCCGCTGTCCCCTGGGGTTTTTCTCAGTGCTAGAGGAGACAAACTCCTGAGATACATCACCCCTCACCACCCTCCCATACTGCCAGAGAAGCATCCCAGCCCTCTTCAACCAGTCAGACCCAGGCAATAGGAGATCGGATGCTCTGTTGTCAACTCACAGCTATTAATTAGCTCCCAGATTTCGTGTCAATGCTCTGTCCTACTCCTCAGTTCAGCTCCCTGGGATTTTGGCTTCATAACCTACATCCTGAATAGGTGCAGGCACCCCAGAGAGTGTTAGAGCCAAAAACAAGGCGAGCAAAACTCCACCCTGAAGGCAAAGGGTTCCTGCTGTAGAAGTAGGAGCACACAGACCAAGATCAGAATCTCTGGATCCCGACACCAGATGAAACAAATTTCCAGGTCGGCATCAGGAAAATGCCCCGGTTAGCAAAATCCTACTGTGGGAGAGATTCAGTTGTCTTCACAGCTTTCCTGCTGCTGGAGAAAGCTCTGGGCAGCAGGCACCACCACCAAGKGAAAACCATCTCCTGATACCCTCTCGTGTCCGAACCAGGTCTTGGGGCTGGGGCAGGGACCAGGTTTCCTCCTCCAGGTAGCACCTTGTGCGCCAGCAAAGCCCAACCCACAGCCTGCAGTCTTAAAACTGGGCCTATGTGTGTCACAGAACGTACGGCCAGGTAAGCATCTGGTCACGTAACAGAGGGGACACTTGGCAAGAACCAGATGAGGCCACCCTGGGGCTCGTGGCTCTCCACCATCAACCTGAGAGGCTGTGCCCACCCCAGTCTAAGGGCCAGAAAACCTCCCAGCAATCCCAGTCCCAGCGTTGTCGCAATCGGAGAGCGACTCTGGAGGCAACCCCAACATGGGACAGAGTTTTAATCGAGTGGTTTGAGTCTTACTTTGTTCTCTGTAGCCAGGACCACCAAGCAACAAGCTTCAACAGGAACCACCCCGCTCTCAGACAGTGAGCCTGAAGTAAGGGCTTTGGAGCTCTCGGCACAGAGACTCTGGCTTGGGGAGATCCCGGGGTCCTGAGCTGAGAAAGAGAGAAGTCGTGATGGAAAGGTCGAGGCAGGGAGAGAACAGCAAGGAGGCCTCGCATGGCGAGCTGCCCTCYGAGCAGGCTGCCTGTGGGGAGAGGAAAGCCCCTGAAGCAGGAGGGCAACGCACATCCAGAGGAGGGCAACGAAGCTGGTGAAGGGTCTGGAGCACAAGTCTGATGAGGAGCGGCTGAGGGAACTGGGGTTGTTCAGCCTGGAGAAAAGGAGGCTGAGGGGAGACCTTATCGCTCTCCACAACTACCTGAAAGGAGGTTGTAGCGAGGTCGATGACGGTCTCTTCTCCCAAGTAACAAGCGATGGGACAAGAGGAAACGGCCTCAAGTTGTGCCAGGGGAGGTTTAGATTGGATATTAGGAAAAATTTCTTCCCCGAAAGGGTTGTCAAGCACTGGAACAGGCTGCCCAGGGAAGTGGTGGAGTCCCCATCCCTGGGGGTATTTAAAAGAGGTGTAGATGTGGTGCTTAGGGACATGGTTTAGTGGTGGACTTGGCAGTGCTGGGTTAATGGTTGGACTCGATGATCTTAAAGGTCTATTCCAACCTAAATGATTCTACGATTCTGTGAAAGTCTTTGAATGAAAAGCCTTTAATTTAGAGCTGGTTTCTGACAACTCTGTAAATCGTCAGCTTCATTTCCATGGCTTAGCCAACCTCAGAAATCCATCAGCGGAATTACAGCCTTCTAAGTCACTTATTTATTCAGTAGGCTGTCTTTTGCTGCCATGGGGTTTATAATCCAATAAGTCTCTGTCATTACATCCTCCAAGCRGCTCAGCCTTCCCCAAACACTCCAGCCCAAAACCACACAGGTTTGACACACGCAGACCTGCTGGGGACAGAGTCAAGGCCCTCCCCAGGTATTACAAGAAGTGAGATGTGTCAGAAGTGGTGGGTATCACCCCGGTTATTCAATACATATTTAGACATCCAACATCACAATGAAATCCTCCCAGCAACCTGAAGAGGGATTGCGAAGAGCAGGGCAGGTCCGACATGCATGGGGACCAGGCTGGAGGAGCTGCCTTTACCTGCTCTCCTTGCTTTTCCTCCTTGCTGACATCCACAGAGGACCCCACAGACTGGAGCAGGAYGGGCAGTGCGGAATAAGCTACTACACTTTAAGATCCCAAACTTTCCTAAGAGTTAGTAAATGACAGCTCTCATTCGGGGTTTGGCAGTTGCCAGAGGACAGGCTACGGGAGGAATTTCTAAGCTGTACGTGAGCCCACAGTTCATCTCCAGACACAACCCAGCCCAGCTCCAACATCTTTCATCCTTCCCAGCGTGCTCACTCTTCTGCGAGTCACAGCACCCTCGGGGGAACACACGTAAACCCAGTCCTTCCTCCACCCCCCGTAGAAAAGGATGGACCTAAACCATCCAGGCAGGAGACTAGATATAAGGAAGAAATTCTTTACGATGAGGGTGGCGAGACACTGGCGCAGGTTGCCCAGAGAGGTGGTAGATGCCCCATCCCTGGAAACATTCAAGGTCAGGCTGGACGGGGCTCTGAGCAACCTGATCTGGTTGGAGACGTCCCTGCTCATTGCAGGGGGGTTGGACTGGATGAGCTTTAGAGGATCCTTCCAACCCAAACCATTCTGTGATTCTGTGAAGGACACTGATGGTTTTGGTCTGTTCTCACCCAGCATCGCCTTTGTCCTGTTTCTGGTCAGGCCGGCTGCCATCCTACACGAGGGCAATACTGGCTGCTGTGGGGCTCTGCCCCACAACCCCAAAACACATGGTAACCCCAAAACACGCTACAGCCTGGCCATGCTGGCCGCAACCTACCTGTTTTCAGCACGACCAAGTGAGAGGAGTCATCTCGGATGTAGGAAACGGACGCGATGTCATGGATGGGAACCCTGAGGATGAGATCTTCTCCATCCCTCCACACCAGCTTGATGTTGTAGGCAGAGAGACTGATGACAGCATCGTGTTCTTGGGTCAGCTGCCCCGGGAGCTGGTGTGCTCTCTACAATAAATGTATTTCCATTGATTTGCTGAACTGTTTCCCCTTTGGTAACAGTCTGGTAATGGGCTTCCCTCCCACGGGATGGAGGACACGACTCAGACCAGCACCCAGCCTCAAGAAAGCTCCACAAGCCTTTTTTTTTTCCATGCTGCATGTTAGATAGAGACTGCACGGAGTGCGTCATTCAACAGGCTGAGCGCTCACCTTTGCATTATCGATCAAATGCAGGATTTCCGTGCGGCTGGAGGGATTCAGGTACCCTGGGATGGATGTGAGTTGACCTAAATACTGGAAAAGAAGAACCAAACCGTTACCACAGCGCGTACACGCTAAGCACACCCCCGAACATGCCAGCTACTGCAAGACAGACACCATCAACACAGAGCAAAGGGCTGGTGCCCCAAGCCCCTATTTAGAAGCTGCTAAGTACATCTGCGTGTGGAAGATCTGTCATGCCTTTAACTTATCCTAACGCTATATAGCTATATATAGTTACATACGAGCCCCAGCCCCAGCCAGGCAGACGTTACCTTCACTTCTTTCTCGATGTAGTCATTCAGCAGCACGTCTGGTTCGACGCGGTCAGGCAGGGACACCACCACCGTATGCAGGGGCCGTCTCTCCGTAACCTTCTCCTGGGCTTTTTTATCCCGACCTTTTTCACCCTTCAGGAAGACTCGTTTGAAAGGAGACACTATTCCAGGCTGCGGAGAGAAAGGGAAACACCAGGGCATTGGGGTTAAGGGTGAAAGAGGGAGTTTCTGCACCAAAATGGGGGGAAACCGGCAGCACCCACTGCCCAGCGCTCCTCCAGCCCGTACATCCGTACTCACAGCCTGGTTTTACCAGTCCCAACCACCCYGCGGACAGGCTGGTTTTAGAGCTACGAATCCACGAGTGTGTGATCTTCCGCTGAAAATCCCTTTCCCGCAACATGTTGCAAGAACGCAAGTGCTGATAAGCGCCCTTTACCAAAACGGGATGATTTTTCCCCCAAAGTCACAATGTCCAACCTTTCAGTTAAGAACAAATACAAATATATATTCAGATTAAGAGCTGTGAGAGTGAGTGAGCCGCAGCCACGCGCAAAACCGGCAGGCTTCCTCCTCGCCTCGGTGCAATTTTGTATTTCACCCAAGCATTTGCAGTGAGCGACTTGACGAAGGATTGCAAAAGGAAAAGGCAGAGATGCTGCAAACTTGTGTGAGGTCTCCGGGGAGACCCACAAACGCAAGTACATGACCSAGGAGATGGCCTCCCCTGGGAAAAACAGGACTTCATGGTTCCCAAACCATTGAGCGCTGGGTTTGGAAAAACATCGGAGCCAACACGAGTCCAGCCGGCGGCAGCGTGCACACACAGGCTCCCAGCTATAGAGGGAGCATCACTACCGTCCTTCTGCCGCAGCACTGGACGGACAGCCCGGGAACACCGCACGCCCAGGGGCCGTCGCGGCAGAGCTGACCCGTGGTAGATCCCCACCAAGCTCCACACCAGCCTGCCCGACGGCTAAATGACCAGGAGCGTGTGCGGACTTCTTCAATTCCAAGTTTACCAGCTCAAATGGATGTTTTGAAGTGGGCAGATCCAATGCTCGGGATTCACAGCAGTGTTAAATGCCAGTCCGGAGGGGAAAGGCAGAGCTCCTCGGTGGCCTTGCTGGCTGCCTGGCCATACAGCTCTGATGCCCCACGCGTGCTCGGCTCCGGCTGCCCTGTCCCACGGCAGTGATGCTCTCTGCTTCCCACCCCTCAGGGCAACCACACTTTGGCTTTCCTGGTTCTCACAGGCAAGAAAAAGGACTGTATGATCTGCAGAGGCAGAAAAGATGTTTCGAAAGGTGAATTAATTAAATATAAACGAAGTGCTTCCTGCTCAGAAAACTGCGGAGTACTTTGTAACCTCAAAGAGCAGCAGCCTCCAGCAAATTCAGCTCATCTCTTGCCGCCGTCCACTGCAGAACCTTGCTTTGGAAACCACCGTCAAGAAGAACTGCTGCAGACCCTTCACCTAAACTGCTTGAGCCTTGCCGTAGGAATTATACTTGGTGGGGGAGTTCCATCACCACGTCACCTACTCCCAGCAGTGTCCCTCCCCGCACAGCCGCTGATGCACTGGGTTCAGGTGCACGCATGGGACCCGTTCCCATCAGGCAGCTTCAGCCTCTCATTGCTTTTCTCAATGTAGACGAGCATGAAAGATCTACAGGCGCAAGAGAGATCAAAGCCAGACCGAAAGAATTTGAAACTGTCGTACTAGGACGGGAAAGTGGGATGGAAAAGCTCCTGGTTGAATAGTATTCACCAAATCCCAGAGTGAGCCAGGCACCACAAGGGTGTCAGGGACAGCCCGGCCCTGAAAAACGTCCCTTGGACCAAGGAGATAAAAATAGAGCGAGTTTATAGGACAAAAGGGATAAAAAACACAGCTACATGATGCTGGCCTCGTGAAACAGCTCTGCCTTTACAGCAGCAGGACCAGCACCGCCAAACACTGCAGATTTTAGGGGCAGCATCCCTCCCTTCAGCTGGGCTCCTGAATGGAGCATCACCCAGTGCTGTGCAACCCAGCTGGCTCCTGCCGAGGGGCTGGGAGACCGATCCTGGCTCCAGAAAGAAGAAAATCCTGAAAGAAACAGGTCTCTTTGCCAAGACCAGAGCATGGGGCTCGACCCTGGCTCTGCCACCCTGACTGCAAGGGTGTCCGACCCCAAACCTGGGCTGCCACCACGTAAAGATCTCGTTCCACCAGCATCTTTTAGGAATCAAAAGTGGAGAGATGCAGAAATCTGCCGCCGGGGTCAGGGCTGTACCACAACGGTCCCCCAGATGCTTCCCCCTCCACCAGCTCCAGCTCGGTTCAGCTCTCTGTGCTGAGGCTGCCGGATCCAGCCCAATCCGTACGGAGCAAACCAGAAGAAACGCTCGCTTTTCTTTCAAGGATGCAGGATCCATGGGGCTGGGAAGATGCTGCAGAGGGATTCCCCACCATCCCACACACCCGAGCCCTGTGGGAGAGCCATAGGCTCTCCTTGAAGGAGGATTTGAGGAGCCCAAATCCAAAGAGTAGGCGTCGCCTGGCATGACACAACGTGGAACAACAGCTTCTGCATTTCTGGGAGCCGATATAAAACCAGCACCTACCTCGTTCTCCATTGAAGTACCCGCTATGGAGAGCAGAACCAAACCGTGCCGGCACGGAGCCTTTGGTGGCTCACCGAAAGCACCTCCTGGGGGGAGAGAAGCTGCTACCCTCGTCTCGGGGGCTTCCAAAGCTCACGGCCTGTGCTGAAGGGCTGGCAAACCCGCGAGCTTTCATTTGCCTGCCGGCTCACGGCCAGGAAGTGCGATAACCACAGTTTCCTTCTGTTACACACAGCAACAGCGACAAAATAAAGTTGCTGGTTAAGAACCGGCAAGGTTTGGCAGCAATGGGGCTGGGTGCAAGGCAAGGTGAGGTGCAGAAGCCCATTTTGCAAAGCTCGATCCCATTCCCGGCTTCCAGCCATGCGATCCCACCTCCTGCACCCCTAAACCCCTGGAAACTCCCCAACAGCCTGGACTCGCATCCGGCTGCACCCAGGATGGAAATATCCCCAGCCACAGGAGTCTTTAACCCTGGTTTCTCCTCCGAGTTTCAGAGCTACTTTGTTCTCCAAGGTCCAACAACATCTATTGAGACCAAGGGCTCCAAAGCTTTTTTAGGGGCCGTGTTTTGAGTCCGTAAGTTTCTTGTTCACATTAGAAAAGCAAAGCTTGGAAATGAGGTTAAGAGCTCCCCGCCTGAGCCAAGGCCTCCCAGAAGGCACTTTGGGAAAGCGCGAAGTGTTCAAGCGAGCCTTGCTGGGCTCAAACATGAGCCCAAGAGTCAGGCTCAGAGGATTAATGAAAACAAGTTGCTAATTTCACAGACGGAGAATCAAATTAAAAAGGCGAAGGCAGTGATTTCCCCAATGAAATCCACTCATTGAGCAGAGGCAAGAAGGTCAGTTGGAGAAAAAGCACCCGAAGACCTTCCAGGCTGCCAGCTGCCTGCAGCCCCTCCGGCACTTGCACCGAGCAGATTCCCATCTTGGGATGCAAGCGAACCCCTCCGGCACGCTGCCTAGTTAGTAGGTCTGGGGAGAGACGGACCCCATTTCTCCTTAAAACCCATAAAATAAGCTTGTTTTCTTTTTTCCCCCCTCCTTGCCCCTGATTGCAATCCCTGAAGGTGATTTCCCAGCCCACCTCCCTGCAGATCTCTCCGGTCCAGAGACATCTCCTGCGGCAGAACAGCTTGAGCATCTGCTGTAAAAGCCACTGGGATGGGGAGCGGGGCTCAGCCGAAACAAGACAGCTTGTTTGGAAAGGACGGGTCCATCCCCGCGCTGGGGGAGCCGCCGGGCACTGGCAGCACAGCGCAGGCAAGAGCTGCCAGGAGCTCATTCCCACATGGTTTGCTTCTCAAAAGCATTTATGTCTTCAAGTCAGGGGAAGAGGCAGGGAAGGGGTTACACGAAAAGCTTGTGCCAGCCAGGACTTGGTGTTTCATGGAGAGCTGCAGCTCCTGGCAGAGGACGTGGTCACTCCTCAGGGCCTCCTGCTGCTGATAGCTCCGAAATTCAGGAGGAAAACAGTCATTTCATCTACTTAACGAGGCATTTAAGACTTGACTAATTGAGAGAGAGCATCTCACAGCTGGGTTTAACCCGCCAGGCCAGACTGACAGGGAAAGGCATGCCACCGGGCAGGGGAGGGGGCTCTGTGAATGGCAGATGGGCTTTGGCTGGAATGTTTTGGGACACTCGGCTCACCTGATGTACGTTCCCATACATTTGAACGAGGAACGCTGACRAGGAGCCGGGGTGGAGCGTGCCCCACCAGCATCCCCCGAAAACCCACCAGGGCCAGGGTGCGTGGCTCTGGTGAGTGCCAGGGACCAGCTGCTACCAGGCTCCAGGGGCACTCCTGGCCACGGCCAGCCCTTCCTCAGATTCGGTGGCCCGTGTGGAAAAGGTCACCTCAGCCAAGCCACCTGCTGCTGCTCCAGGGGCTGCAAATTCAATGGAAATAGGACAAACCTTCAGGAAAAAGCCCAGGAGACCAGACTTAGCCTGGGGCTAAGCCCCCCAGCCTAGGCTGGACACAGCCGCGAGCTGTCAGGAGAGAAACGGAGACACGGCACAGTCCAGAGAACCCCTCGCCATCCTGAGCTTGCATCTGTGTCGGGGCGATTTGTCCCTCTGATGCCATTTCTCCTGTCTGAGGCCAATAAAACACATAACAGGGGTTTCACCAACCCCACCAGCTATGTTAGGACTTGCCTGCAACTATCCACCTCTCAGTCACTGGAGACCAGCCACCGGTGAGGTGTGAAGCTGAGATGGCAGAGGCAGCTCCCTGCAAGGGCTGGCACCGCTCACAGCAGCAGACCCTGGTGCTGTCCTGCTCCACGGAAAGCCCTGGGTGCAGGACGGGCCAGGGGAGGTTGTTAAGCCAGTACTAACCTCAGGGAAGACAGCCTGACCCATCCTCAAACCTTCAAGATGCTGTTCTAGCAGGAGGCTCCGTGCTCTCCTCCCCTCGAAAGCTCTCGAGGTGACTGGGGACGCGAGGAGTTAAATCAAAGGAGTTTGCAACCTCATCAATACCCCAGTAAAGCACTTGCAGCTCCCTGCACTCCCCCCGCATCTCACAACGCAGAGACTTCAAAAACCACTTTATTTGGTGCTCCAAATAAGCAGCCCCCACCCTCGGCGAGAGCAGGGCACTCGTGGCGTAAGCACAGCAGTCCCCAGTCCCATCAGAGGTAGGATGACCGACAAGGTGCACCTTCCCCTTGCTGCTGGGAAAAAAAATCAGGGTCCCCTGGATCATCAGCAGCACCCACTTCTACGGGTTTGCTCACCCATCCCATGCCCCACTGCAGTCCCCAGCCAGCAGCACAACCTGTCCCCAGCTCCCGCTTGGCTTCAGAAATCCCAAGAAAGCCATTTCTGGGAAAAGGAAGGATTTACCCTTCATCTAGATTGTCATTACTCTGGCTGGAGCGTCGGGGGCTTTTGTAAAATCTCTGGGAGGGGGTTTGCTGCTGAAGGCCATCTGGCAGCCAGAGGTTGGTGGCAGAGCCAGGAATTAAACCCCAATCGACCCAATGCTGGACCACGGAACAGACCAGGACCTTCTCCCGTGCTCCAGAAGCTACAGAAAATCCTGGAAAACACATCTCTGGGACCATGAGCACACGCAGGAGGACAGGGCTCATATTAAGGTGTGAACCCGCTTCCRTGCTGCCGAGCAATGCCACGTCACGCGGGCTGCGTTTCACAGGGGACGAAGCTGGTTCTAGCGTAGTGCTTGTTGGTCACCGGCGCTGGAGTTCGGGCTGCTTTCACCCAGAGCCCAGCCGCTTGCATCCATCCAAAAATCAATGAGGTCTTAGGACAGCCCCTTTAAATACATTCAACCCTTTGAGCTGAACATAAAGGAGCACCCTTCTCGTTAGGAGCAGAAACAGCTTCTTAATCCACTCAAGGGGATTACCTCAAATGCAAATTTGTAAGGCTAATTCTCCCCCAGCACGTCTGCATGGAGATTAAGGGAGACTGAGCTCCAAACGGCCACCCAGTGCTGCTGCTGGCCAGCACGCTGCGTGTCCCCAGGGACAGCCTGTGCCCCAAATCCAGTTATCCTGTGCCTCAAGGGACGCAGGGCACGCTCGCTTAGGGTAAAACCAGAGCGCTTTCCTAGAGAGCTGCCGGCAGCGCCCCAGGACCAGGCTACATTTCTGAGCAGATCAAAAAGCCAACCTTGAGCGTGCCGACGATRTGAAGGCTGGGCTTAGCGGAGGAAGTATCTGCACAAAGGGAGCACGTGATACGGCAGTGGGTGAAATAATTAACCAAGCCCAAAGGGGCTCTGGGTCAGCTTACKGCCAGTGGAGGAAATGAAGAAACGAAGAAAAGGACCACAGCGGTGCGCGTGGAAGGACAAGAAGTCACAGGAGGTGCCTGTAATAATAAAATGTGAAACCAAGCAAGAAAAAACACGTTCAGCATGTTTAGAGAAGAAATGGCTGTTAAGAAATAAACTCCAACCAGCCTCCAGCGTGGCGATGCCACGGAAACACGGGCTCTGTGGGTTCAGCTTTGCTCGGGCACAGCTTGAGCCTGGGCCAGGCTCTGCAGCACCGGCCACCGCGCTCCGTGAGCCGAGGGCGACGAAACTGCGTGTGAATTATGACATGGGAAAGCCAGACACGTGATGAGTACATACTCAGTATCCTCAAAGTAAAGCTGCAAGTGCACAGCCCTGCCAAAAGAAGGGTTTATTATTTATATTTCTTTGCTCCACAGAGAAGTGCTGCAACACGAGCAGGACCGGGGGGGCTGGTTCAGGGCTCAGCCCCCAGGAAACCCAGGCAGTAAAGCAGAAAAGAGCCTGGTTTTACACCAACCTTCGCATTTGTCGTTCCTTCACACCACCTCAACACGAACGCAAGCTCCAAAGGCAAAGCTGCAAACCGCCGCAGGTACACCCTGATGCTGAGTGGAGGTTTATTTCCAAATGACTTCCTATTCCTCAGCCTGTTGGCAGAAGGAAGCTGTTAACAGCCTTGTTTTGCTCTGCCTGACCGAGGCGGGTCCCCGTCCGGGTGGTGAATTATTCAGGGGCTCTCTCCAGCCCTTTAGCACAATGCAAAGTCGCTCCGACAATAAAAAACCAGCTCAACTCCTGACCTGGCAGTGATGGGATTACAGCAGCGGCTGCTTAAAAACCATTTTAAATCCCAGCAAATGCCCTGCTGCCTCGGGAACAGGCTGCAGACCTTTCACAGCCCGTAACTGCTGGATTTCCCCACCCCTCCATCCCTAACAGCCAGGTCTGTACGGCGGCATCACACATTTATGGGCAGAGAGGCTTGGCCAAGAGTACTGGGGGGAAGCAGAGGGTCAGGATCATGTCCAGTCAGGCTTTGAGCATCTCAAAGGATGGAGAACCTGTGGCCTCCGGGGCAGCCTGTCCAGTGTTTGACAATCCTCACGCTAAAGAAAGTTTATTATGCTTGAATACAAGTCCCTGTGTTTCAGTTTGTGCCTGTTGCCTCTTGTCCTGACACTGGGAAGAGCCCGGATCCTCCTTCTTTTCTTCACTCCCCCTACAAGGAGTTTATATACATTAATAAAATCCCCCTGAGCCTCCTCTGCTCCAAGCTGAACAGCCCCAGCTCTCTCAGCCCTTCCTCATACRAGAGATGCTCCAGGCCCTTCACCATTTACTGAACTCACTCCAGTATATCCCCATCTCTTATACTGGGAGCCCAGTGCTCCAGGGGATCACCTCCTGCCCCCAGGCAGCCCAGGAGGCTGGTGGCCATCCCTGCCCTGAGGACATGTCGCTGGCTCACGCTCACATTGGTGCCCACCAAGACAGTCTCTGGTCCTGGACCAGAACAARGCAAGAGGACTCAACCAAGTACCAGGAGCAGCTACGGGTGTTCAGGTAGATGCGAACTTCTCTAGATCATCCTGTCCCTGTAATTAGGTTTATTTTGACTTGGCCAGTACTCAAGCTCTTCCCCAAAGAAGCATATCTGAACATATTTGAACTTGCAGGGGGATGGTCACGGAGGAGATCACTCCTGCCCTTGCTACGCAGAGGACTGAGCTGCTCAAGARGCCACCCTTGCCTGTCTTCTACAACCCAAACATCTGAGCACAAGCCAAAATCCGCACTTCACAAGCAGCTCAGCAATGACGCAGCAAAGCCAAGAAGTTTCCCAGTTGTTTGACTAGCAGCGGCACCCGGCCCACAGCCACGGCCCTGAGCAGGGATGCTAGGCTGTGTTTCAGTGCTGCCTAAGGAGCAGGACCCTCTCCATGTTTAATTTTGCAGAGGTGGTTTCATTAAGGAACACTATTTGGTGCTGGCATGCTCAGTAAGAAAACAGCTTTCAGTAAGTGAGATGGTCCCCACCATCCCAGGACCTCCAAATGCACCATTCAGACCCCGCCGCTGCAAGACAAAACACATGGAGAGCCCAGCAACTCTGCAGGAGCCACGGAGCCTGCTTGGGAACTCCCTCAAAGGTCCATATGGGATCTGGACTGAAAACCACCCATGGTACGTGTTCCCATTACGTGCCCCTTGCTGCTTCCTCCTCATCCCGCTGCTGGGTTCAGAGCATCAACACCACAGCACGTCGGCTGGCAACATCTTCCCAAAGCCCTTTTATTCCACTTTCCTCCAGTTTTTGTCAACGGGAAGCATTTGATGAAGTGGTAAACTGGCATTAGGGGACTTATTTGCACAGGAGGTGCAGCGAGCTGAGGGTGTGTCGGCATTCGGTTTGAGAAACTCCAGACAGGGCAGCTCCAGATTCAACGCTGAACTTGGCACAGCAACGTCGCTGCAACAGAGCCGCTTCGGTGTGGTCAGCTGCTCTCCTCCCCATAAAGATATCTGGATGCTAAAACATTAAATCAAAGCATTATTCAAGGGATTCCTGTTTGAAGCCGAGAGCTAAGAACAGCTTCAGCTTTTTATCAGCTTTAGTGAAATGCTACAGTGAGGATTTAAGAGGGGAGCTCTGGATAATGATGCCAGGCATGGAGTTGAAAATTAATCAAGACCAAAGCTGCAGGCAGGCTGCCAAGGCTGGGAGCAGGAGGGCAGGCATTGCAGGGCTGGATGCCACCCTCTGCTAGCTCCTGCTCCTCTGCAAAGCCACGGTCACGGCTGCAGACACTTCCCCCTTGGCACTGGGAGGACGCTGAAGCCAGATCTGCAACGCCTGCACCCGAACACGGTGCTCGGGCACTGCAAAGCGTCCTCGGCTTCATCTCGCCGCACAGAGCTCTGCCGACACCTGCCAGGATGAGGTTGTTGGAGTAAGGGACCTTCGAAGCCCGTCCGCAGTCTTCCCCGTCGGCAGCAGGCTGGCCAGAACAGTGTTTCGAAATTCATCTGCATCGGTCAGGGGCTTAGCCACAGCTTTGCATGTGGAGTAAGAAACAACATATGGAAGGGTCGTCCGGTGATTTCCAAAGCAAGCAGAGAACACTCCATCTTAGGAGTGTCATCCAGGCAGCAAAGTCCCCACTGCTCCTGCAGACTTCAGCCTCATGGGTGAGGACCCACCTATGCCTGAACCAGATACCGAAGCCCAGGGAACATCTAAGCAAGGAGGATGCAAAGGATCACCTGGGGACCTGCAGCTCTTCCTACGTCTTGCTGAAGAGTCGTCTTAGACAGCTCTGTTCCTGGGACTGGCAGAGCCAGCGATGCTCAGGCTTTGCGTGGGGTTGCATCTCAGCTTCACACGGCTTCTCCAGTGCAAGATCTTATTGCAAGCTGACCACCAGAAAGGGCAGTTGTAGCGGTGTYCCCTCCTCCCCCTGAACATTTGAGACCACAACCCAATGTGCTGGGGGTCAGGAGAAGAGGGATTAAGTTCAGTTCCTTTGACAAGGAGGCTACAGACCTCTTGCAGCCTTGCCTGCAGAACGGATAATGTGCAACTCTTATGTTTTAATACCAGGTAAAAAACAGCTTTGTGCTCACTACGGCATGAAGGAGGGGTTTTGGTCGAGGTCACTGTCCCTCCTCACCCCACCCTGCGGGCAGTTTTCCAGCTCCATTTGTGCCACGTTAGTCATCCATCCCCCTTCTAACCCCGACAGCTTTCCTCCAACCCGGCCAGCACAGGGATCTCTCTGAGATCATTTTGATCAGCTTGTAGGGAAGCCTCTGGAGGTGATCCTGCCACGCGGCCCAGCAGTCTTCTGGTGGGACAGCCCCTCCAGGTCCTCACGTGGCTCCACCAGACCTGGCTTCATCTCCACTGGGCTGAATTAGAGACTGGAGCGAGGGATCCCTGCCGGCCCTGGGACCTCTTACTCCTCCCCAGCTCCCAGCAGGCTGATGCAGAGCTGACACTCACCGGCGGTATCAGAGTGAAATACATAAAAAACTCACATTTCAGCCAGAAACGCTGTACTTGATTTCAAAGCCATTTGTTCAAACAAACGCATTATTACATCTAGGTAATGTAGAAACACAATTTTCCTAAAAACAGTGTGCTAGCGCCCCAGTCAGTCTTAAAAAAAAGCCAAACAAAGCAGCAGCTCAAGACTACAGGCAACGGTTGCACAAAACCCACTTCCAAAACAAGGCTCAGCTCTGTGTTTTCAGGTTTCAGACCGCCTTGCCAGCTAAGCCGGGCTCCAGCCTCCCTGACAGGATTTTCCTCTAAGGCAAGAGGAAAGGAATTTTCCCCAGCTATTTTTAGCAGAGCCTTGTTCCTCCTCCCAAAGAGATTCCTACCGCCCGGCTCAGCCCTCCACCCACGGCTTTCATCTCCGGGTGCGCAGCCGAGTGAGGCTGAGCTGACGCATTTGGAGCAAGAGACCGGAGGCAGAGACGCGCGGGAGGCTTGCCTTGACTCAGCTTAGCAGTTTGCAGTGGATCCTCCGAGCAAACGGCTCCCTCGGCAAAAGGGAAGCCATCCATACAGCCTCCAACTAAATCCTCCTCCTCCAAGAGCAGTACTTCTTAAGCTAGGCTTTAGCCCAGGCTGTTCCTGGCTATGAGCAGCTCAGGATCTCATGAAATAACAGCTCATGGGCTTGATTTAATCTCTTGCTGCCTCCCTTCCGGATTTCAGGAATTCACGTCTGCAGGACTGGACAGAATTTAAGCCCAGCTTAAATTCTAAGCTAAATTTAAGCCTTGTGGACAAGAGATGAGAAACCGATACCTTCTTGCCCAAGCAATCCAGACCCGCCACGTCCTCACTGCCTCTCCCCCTCCGATCTACATTGATATTGAGGGGTCTTAGCGGTGGGAAACAGCCTTCTGCTGGTACCAGCAGCACCTAGAAACAGCCGGCCAGAGGAGGGTCTCCAAGGGGCACAGCATCAGCACCAGCTATGCCTTTTACCTTTAGCATTTACTGATATTTGTGGGGGAAAAGGGTGGTAAGATCAGCTTATTTGCAGTCTTATCGGCACCAGGAGCACACTTTGGAGGGAGAGTTACTCTTTTCCACAGTTTCCAGGGGGTCCTGCCAAA
The DNA here is from genome assembly GCA_035582835.1 of Phoebastria nigripes. Classification (NCBI taxonomy): domain Eukaryota; kingdom Metazoa; phylum Chordata; class Aves; order Procellariiformes; family Diomedeidae; genus Phoebastria; species Phoebastria nigripes. The sequence continues at coordinate 222,661 of JAYKAV010002684.1, forward strand.
ATTCAAAGATCAAAAAGGTGCTGGAGTGCAGAAACCAAATGGAGTTTTAACAGGAGGAAGCACTGGAGCTGCCTGGCCACAGGCAAGTCCGTTCATTTCAGCTACAGAACCGTATTTTCCATTTCTGGCAGGGAAAGGGAAACATGAGCTTACCAGCTTCCCTGGCTCCAGCCGATTCCTCGGGATGCGAAGTCCTCCCCTTTCCCAGAGGAATACCAGTTACACCCAGGTGAGCCCAGGGAAGCGAGGAGAGGAGGAGGATGGAAGCTCGCTCGCCCTGTTCTCCTTTCCCTATTTCCCCAGTTTTTAGCTGCACATACTGCCATTAACACAGGACACTAGATTACTTCGGTTCATGCATTAAGCCCCCTTCTACTCAATATTATTAACATCAGCTGCTCGCAAGATAAACATTTATTTATGCCAAGAAGTGAACCTTTAGATCTAGTACTCTATTCACAAGCAAGGTGCAGAGGAGTGAGCCCTGATTTGCCTGACACGATTCTATCCAAGGTATCAGAACTAAAGGATTTTGAACACTCACCTTCTTTCTGAGTTTGAACGTTTGCTTCACATCCCTAAGCTTTTTTCTGTCCAGAACTAAACCTCCAGGGTCGTCTTCTTAAGTCCAGCTTCTAGAGTCACACTGAAGTTGGAGCTTTGTGCAAACAAACCCCCAAGGAGGAGGCTGCCATATGTCCGTCCCCAAAGCCTCGGGTTTTCCAGCATCAGGAGGTCTCTCCCAGCTCCCCCCGTTTCTGTGCCTCCCTCGGCTGTGCCAGTCCAGCCGGTCACACAGCCACACGGTGAACAAGGTCGTGGAAGCAGCCAGGAGTAATGCAGCCATTTTAATTTGTGTATTAAACAGTGCTCAAGGAACTGAGCCCCCTGAGCTCCCAGCTCTGCGCAGGTCACTCCTAGGCAGAGCTGGGTGCATCCCCCCCAAAGAGCCTCTGCTCCTCCTCCACATGTTCACCGCCGGCATCGTCCCAGCTCCCACGAGCACTGCGCAGGTTTGTGGTCCATGGGCCTTCCCAGCAAGCCTGGCCAGAGCAGTGCCGTTACTCACGGTCCTTCATCCACGTAGAAGATTCTTGCAGAGATCTGTCAGCATCAGTCAACGCTTCGGCACAACCCCTGCCCGAGACCAGGCATATCATCCCGCTTCCCGGTGTTCTCCGGATCCTGCCGGCTGCAGGGATGAGTTTAAGGATGGGAAGACCACGTTCCCCAGCCCAGCTGCCTCTTCAAGCCTCAGAAGCAGAGGTGAAGGCCACCCATGTGGAAGAGATCAATACGCCAGGTCCAGGAGGCGGATGGCCACCACAGGGAGGTCAGGCAGCAGGGCACAGACACGACCACCAGGCAGCCACAGAAAAGGTGAAGTTCTGGCTTACTGGTGTTTTTTCATTTGAGGTCTCTTTCCAGTTGTAGGACACCCAAGACCCCAGTAAAGCCTATAGTTTTGGTTCCATAGACACCAAGGAAAGCATCCAAGAAGTTTTTGGCCTAAAAACAGAGAGCACAGCCTTTTRGCATCTTCCACAGACAGCCAAGGCAATGGATTCACCTTACAAGAGTCTGCAGCACAGGTGAACACAAAAGCGGGGTTTATGGAAGAGGGACATCTGACAGCAGATCTCACCACCATCAAGGAAAGAAGCTTTGAGACTGAGGATCATAGGACTGAGGTTTTTGGATAGGACAGTCAAAGTTGTATGGCTGCAAACAGTATCCACATCAACACAAAGCCTGCAAAGATCTGTCCCGAGCTACACTGGCAAAGCACACTCGTGTCACAGCGTCTAAAAAGCAGGTAACCTGTTTATCCCAAAGCTCAAGAGCGTTTGACACAAGGCTTTACTCTTGCACAGTCTAGAAAAGCCACACAACTCTTGACTAAGGTAACCAAAAGACGGCTCAGCCTCGATGCAGCATACAAAACAAAACAAGCATTTGGTAACACCGACCGCTCCAAGCCCAAAGATCTAGGAGCCGGGGAAGGAAAGGAAGCAGCGGCCATGGGAATGTCTAAGCTCCGCCATGCCTGACCAAGCTGGAGGCCTGTCCTCCAGCACAGCCACTTTAGTTCCATATTTCAGAAGGTTATTCCCAYTCTTTGCATACTGAAAGAGGAAAGGTGAAACACCCAGACCTGTAATCATGTAGTTTATGGCTGGCTGCCGAGAGGATCGTTTCACAGGGAAATCACCTTTGCATTGACTTGCTACAGACATAAACTGCCTGACAGGTTTTTGTCTAGACTGTCAGATAAAGGATCTGAGGAGGTTTCTGGCAGTAGGAAATAAGGTCTGGTTTGGTTTAGCATGTTCTCTGGGATGTGTTGCTATTCATTTTCATCAGGCCAAGGAGCCAAAATCCCTGCATTAAGAATGCATCTTTGCAGCTTACGCACCTTCAAGCCTTTCTTTCCTTCTCGGGACACAGACTGCACGTAGCGCTGGGGGCGCGAAGGGACCTCCATCTTCCCTTCCCGTAAAAACAAAGGATGCAACAGTAGCACCAGCCCCTTCGGGAGTCCTTAGAGAAAAGATGGTTTGCAATGCCCCTGCAGCAAAAGACCTCTCCACAACCAGACACTGCTAAGGATGCTGCAAGCCAGCCTTTGCCCGGCTGCTCATCCAGGCATGCACCAGGCACAGAGGCTGGTGGACTGATGCTGCCGGCGGCCAGGGAGCCACCTACGGGATAAGATCCCTGAGCTGCTTTTCCACATCAGAACCACTCAAGAAAACCCRTAGAGGTGCCCAGTGTACTGTTTCTCTGCTTGGCTGCTGTGTTAAGCTGTGCAGCTAGAGAGCAGTGGGTTAATACCTGCACATCTTCAGGAAAAGCTATCCAAGGATCGTTTATTTTGGGCAGCCCACTCAAGAACAGGTTCTCCGGATCACTGCTCAGGATACATCCCTTTAGTCCCATTGAGGATGCGGGGAATTCAGTGCCCCTGGAAAGCCTCAGCACACCCCAAACCCAATACCACTCCAAGATAATCATGTATGATTTACAGCACAGAGGAGAATAGAGGAGTCTTGCATGGGGTGACTTGGGTTTGTGTCCACATAGCTCAACGATGACTGCCCAAGCTATTTTAAGACACTCTAGAACTACCTCCTCCCAAACCCAATCTCCCTCTGTGCACAAAGATCTCTTAGCCAGTGTTTTCCATGAACTAAGCCAGCTGAAGATGCAGTGGCACTGCTTTCCCCGTTGTAACCGAGCACCAGCCCTAGGCAGGCCCCACAAGGAACATCTCCCGAGGTGTCACCCAGCTCCCCAAGAGCAGAGGGCAGAGCGGCTCCCCTAAATCCAGCACTGTTCCAGCTTCAAGGGCAACTCCAGTTTTATTTAAAGTCTTCCAAGAAGCAGCTTGCAGCATGTCTGGAACTACACAGCCAGGCACTCCCGTCAGAGCCGAGACAGGCAGCTCATCTACCTTGGATGGAAACAAGCATCGTTCAGACAGGTTGCATTTTTTTCCAGCAGTAAACAACAAAAAGCTTTTACCCACAGGGAGGCACCTCAGCCTTTTTTCTTTCATGTCAGAGGCCCAAGATTTCATGGCATCTTTGGAGGGGATTTGGCAAATCCAACTTCTACTGGTTAAGTTCTTCCTTGTCCTCTTAATACGTACCAGCTCCTTCTGCACGGCCAGGCTATCCAGCACATCCCCGGAGGCACACCCTGCCAAACCTGACAGTATTTTAAGCCACTACATCACAAGATTAATGACTTCTCAGACTCTTCTCAAAGAGGCACTGATTTTTAAGAGAGATATGGAATATAGCCACCACGCTAGCCCAGCCATCCCGGCGTCTCCTGCAATATCCAGAGCAGGCTTATCTTCAGCCTGGGTGTAGAAGACTCCTCCTTCCCCACCAAGCAAAGCTTTTGGCTAACACACCGCACTCATCCCACTTAAGCTCCTGGCTTCACCAGCTCTGCCACCTTCTTTAACAGCAAGATCCACAGAAACGCGCCTGTCAGACCCATCCCCGACAGCCCAGCCGGTTGTCACATCCGGCGCGGGGGGAGATGAAAGGGATTAGACCTTCCCCTTCGGGCAGCACCGAGCTGCCAGACCAGGTCAAGTCATCTCAGGTAACTTCCAACGCTGAAAGCTCAGCATTGCAACCAAGTCCTCAACCCCCTCCTATTTTGCCTCCTGTCCAGTGCTCTGTTCACCCAGGCACACCACGCTTCCCAAGCTACATACCTACCAACATACACGGGAGCTTAAAAAAGGGGTCTGTGATGGTAGCAGCGTTTCATAGAGGAACACAAGCCATGTTTGTTGAGCTGTGTTCAGCTCCTGACCTCCACTGCCTGGCRTGTCCTACATGCTGGTGTCCCTCAGCCCCAAACACCTCCTTCCAGTGCCGGGTCTCACACCCAGGAGCCGCATGTCTCCTTCCCCCAGCCCACCACTGCTGTACCCAGGTCTTCATGATGCCTCAGCAGAAGACAAGCCTTCGGCTCTCTCCAGGCTGCATACAAACCCACATTGTCCTAAAACCCTTCCTGAGCTATGCAGATAGCCCGATGACATTACTAATTAATCCCTCTAGTGCAGCACTAATGAGGCCTCGGCTTTTGGTTCCTGCAAGAAAAGGATGTGGAGCCCCAAATGCTCCCATCCAAGAGGAACATGAGTAATCAGCAGCTGGAAAACACTTCTAAGGAGAGGTCGCGGGAAACGTGCTTTGGAAAGTAAACCCCTAGAACTGCTTTAGCAGTGCGGCCCCTTCAATCCCCACCAGCAACATCAAGAAAGATGGTTCAGTAATTACCCTCCCAGCACAAGAGGGGATGGACTGGATCATCTCCTTCCAGCCCACTGCCGAGGTCCTCAAAGCCCTGCTCCTCCTCCAAAGAGGCAGTGACAGGCATGACCCAACGGTCCCACTTGGCACGGTGGGTCACGAAGGCAGCATCCCACCACTGCCAGCTCTGCACATTAGCTCAGCCAGGCTCCGGAGATTTCCCACATTTCCTGCCTCTCGTGCAAGCTGCTCTCARAAGAGGCTTCACACCTCAAATTAAACCAGGAAAGGTGGCCACTTCCTCTTTTTAATAAAGAAATTACTTTATTTTACTAACCTAACAAGGTTACAAAACAAAAGGGGGGAAGCCCTGAAGTTCACTTAGCCTGCTGTCCACGTCTAGCAGCATGAAGTGCACTTCCTATGATGGTTTTTAGAGCTTAGTATATTTGCTTTGGTTAAGGAAAGTCTGCTTGGTGAACTTTTACTGCATCAACACTAGAAGGGTTTGGTATTATGCTTCTGGCTAGGTAAACACAAAAAGGTACTTTGGGAGATAAAGAGAAACGTATTAAAAGGCTGGTGACCAAATCTGCAGACACATGCTAGCCAGACAAGATGAAGCAAAGAATTTGAAGGACTTTATGGAAAACACAGCTTTTAAGTCTCTCTTCTGAATGGTATCAAAGCCAGTAAACCAGGATAAAGTAAAGCAGAATTTTATGCAAGTCAAACTAAATTTGCAGAGACATTTCAAGAAGTCTCTAATCTCTCTTCTGAAGATCTGGGCTTACCGGATATTCCCTACGTCCTCGTCTGGCTGGGCTCCTGTGCAGTCCCCACGTGGGTTTAGCCATCCAGTGAGCACAGACACAGAAAGTGCTGCTGGCACGAACCCCCTGAGCTGTTTGGAAATGAACCAGAGAGGAGCCATGCTGCAAGACAACAGCTCTCGGGGACATGATCATACACTTCTGGAGGGCAGGTGACAAGGCAAGGGGGTACTGCCACAACCCACCTTCCTCTGGGGTTCACCCCACTCTGATACAGCCGCATAGCTGCACATATAACAGCCAGAGCCAGGATAGGAAGCAAAGCAAGCCAGCACAGACCAAAACTCAGAGGTTTTTATGCTAAAAGAAAGCTTGATGGACTCTGTAAGGACCCACGCAGGCTGGCGGATGGGAAGCAGGGAGGTGGAGGTGAGAAGCCAGGGCAAGAGCCTTTGCCTGGCTCAGCCGCAGCCAGAGCAGACCCGAAGACTCTCTGCAACTGCACCCGCTGCTGTTCCCCTCCGGAGGAGCAGGACCTGGAGGCTGTCTCTAGCCGAGGTGAGGCGATACCTGAAGGACGCTGATGGCTCGGGCAGGGCAAGGCTTCCCAACCTCGGGCACACATGTAYGACAGCAAGCTCCTGAGCTGGCCACAGGCAGAGTCCAGAGCCTACAACTTCACCACTGCTCAGTCTGGCTCCTGACATTTCCTCTGTTAGGAGCCAACCGCTCGAGAATATTTATTTACTTAAAATTTTGCCAAGACTTTGAGAAACCAGCGATTTAGGAATCCTTTTACCATTGGTATTCCTGCCCAGAGGAATTCAGTTGCAGAGAGGGAAGTACAAGCTCTCATTACGCACAGCCCACAGACGGGTCAGCCGGGCTCTGACCTCTGTGCTTCGCATACTCTGGCTTCGGCAATTTGCTTGGCAGTTTCATTGGTTTCCATAAATTCTTTCACCGCTTTCCTGCCAAAGTTCATTTATTTCAGATTTTTTTTTTTTTAAGTTTATTTACAGTGCTCTCTGCCCTGTAAATACACAGGCTGACCCACCTGAGACAGCAGCTGCCTCCAGTGCACTACGGGTCAGATCCAGACCTCCAATTTGCCCAGTTCAGCCACCCAGAACAGAGAGCTGCGTTAAGGAAATCACACGAGCTCTCCCTATGCTACAGAGCATAATTAATTCCATTTATTTCATCCCCTAGTTCTAGTTCTGCTTTTACCTATCCTTAAGGCACCGTAAGACAGTCAGTGACGCCAGTGCTGCTGCGGTGATTTTACAGAAGCTCATCTTCCCTTGGAAATACCAACAGAGCTGATGCGGTGAATATTGGTTATCCTGCCTTGCCTCTGGGGAAATCTTAGTGTCTTAAAAGCAAGGCATCAAAATAAAGATTAAGGCAGGAAGCAGCTGTAGATTGAGATCAAGAATGTAAAACAAGTTAAAAATCCATACATCAGGCTCCCCACACTGCCTGTCAAGTCCTTCACCGGTGTCTGGGCTGGTCCCATCGACACCAAGCCTCCCAATTCCTGGAGAGGAGGAAAGGGCAGCCCCATGCCGTACACTTCAGCCTGGAGAAATAAGCTGTTTATAAAGCAAAGTGCAGAGTGTCTGACTCCCGTCCTTTCATCTCCTATCAGAAACAGGTACACAAGCTCTGCAAGCAGGCTGACCGAGTGCCCTCAAGCTCCTTCTTCATCCAGAGTCTCCCAATTTAAATCCCATTTCTGGCTCACCCCGTTGAGCGGTTCCAAAGCTCTGCCAGACTCACAGAGGGGATCTGCCAAGCTGCACAGACCGTGTCCGCAGCACATCTTGCGATGCCGTCGGCCTGTCATCGCCTCTCTCCTAACGGCTGACAGTGCCAAGCTGCTCGCTGAGGTCTACCTGCTCGGTCAGAAATTTGTGCTTCTCTGCTGGAGGTACCGCCCTGGACACAGGCACGCCACAGCCTGGAGACATGCGATAACCAGGTAACGTTCTTGGATTTGGAGGTGAGGATCATGAAGCTTCTTTGGAAAGAACAGAAACGGAACAAAGTCACCCAAAACCTAATGATCAGAGGGATGGAACACCTCTGCTGTRAGGACAGGCTGAGAGAATTGGGGTTGTTCAGCCTGGAGAAGAGAAGGCTCTGCGGAGACCTTATTGCGGCCTTTCAGTACTTAAAGGGGGCTTACAAGAAAGATGGGGACAGACTTTTTAGCAGGGCCTGTAGCAATAAGACAAGGGGGTTTTAAACTAAAGAAGGGGAGATTCAAACTAGGTATAAGGAAGAAATTTTTGACGCTGAGGGTGGTGAAACCCTGGCAGAGGTTGCCCAGAGAGGTGGTAGATGCCCCATCCCTGGAAACATTCAAGGTTGGGTGGGACGGGGCTCTGAGCAACCTGATCTGGTTGAAGATGTCCCTGCCCGCGGCAGGGGGGTTGGACTGGATGGCCTTTAAAGGTCCCTTCCAACCCAAATTTTCTATGATTCTAACAGCAGAAGACTTAAATTCAAACAGACACAGAGTTAAGTTTCAAACACGTTAACCTGCTCACCTTTGCCAGGTGTATTGCCTGGGAAGAAGGTTGCTCCTGTCCTGCTCTATATCCATGGAGCCTCAGCGATATCTTGGTCACAGAGAGCTCTCAGGATACTTACTGCTACATGAGAGCACCTTGTTCCCACCATGACTTTGGCTAGAACGTACCTGCATGGGTCAGGCTGGACGACTACTATAGGTGTCTGAAAGGGCACAAGCTGGCAACGATTAGCAGGAGATACCACCGCAGAAGCCATCAGACAGCAGCACTAGAAACACCAGACCTCAGGCAGGTATGAATGCAGTTGGGCACTGCGAACCGTAGCTGCCATTGCAGCGTTGGTACCCAAACCTAAAATGGGCAAATAAAAACTTCCCAGGTATCGGCCAGCCATGGCTTTGCTGCTAGGAAACTCCAGCTGAAACCTGGTTCTTGAGAGCACTCCCCAGGTAGCAGCGCACCTTCCTACAAAGCAGCATTTGCTGCTGTATTTTCAGCACCTTCTGTGGGCTGAGCGTAACGAGACCCAAAGACCTTCGCTGATCGTGGGGGCTTGACGTTTCCGAGGTTTCACAGCAATGCTGATCCATCTGCGTTGCCTACAAGTATGTTCCGATTACCTGCCAGGACTTAGCGGCATACAACTGTTGTTCCCTACGGCAGCCAAGATAAAGCACCCAGCTAGCCCTGGGGCACAGAGCCAATCTGGTATCGGGATAAGTGCAACCTCACACCTCGTTTTCCCTGTTTGGTCAGTACAAGGTCAGCGCTTTTCTGTGGTCACCAAGAGCATCACGAGACCTGCGGTCACCTCTCCTTACAGCCCCCCCAGTGCAGCTCTGGAGCCACATTAAACTCTGTGGTTCTGCACAGCACATTCTCCCTTGACTTTTTTTTTTGCTGCGACTAAATGCTAGGGCGAAAGGATCAAAAAGCACTAGAGGCCAACATGGCTTTGTGAAAAGTAAAATAAAATGGAGATTAAGCCCGTGTGAGACCGAAACGCTGTCCTGGAAGCAGGATGCCACAGGCTGGGGAAAGGATTAGGGCTCTGCAGAAGAGCCACCACTGAGGAGATGAGTCACCGCTTTAAGACTTGTGATCCTGGCAGTCCCACAGCAAACCTGGGGGCTTCCTGGTCGTATCCCTGGAGAACCGGGCTCTGCAGCCTGCCACGGGTCCATGGAGACGAGCCGCAGACTGAAACACATCCCACAGGGCAGAGCTTCGTGTCTGCCGGCTCAGCCAGCCTGCCGAGTCCCTGTGCATCGAGGCAGCATGCTGGAAATATGGAAACTGCTCAAGTTCAGGGAGGTCTCTGGGCTAAACAGGCACCGCCTCATCCCAGAGCGCTACTCCTGCGTGGCTTCAGGCTTTCACCAGCACAGAAACAGGCTGCACCTCCAAAACAGAAAACATCATCTGCTTTCTGGATGTTACACACACAAAACAGAGACAGGGGCTTAAACCCAGAGTATTTGGTGTTGCTCTTCAAAACACAACTAATAGGGGCTGCAGGGTCAGGGATACCTCACGCTTTTATCTGGGCTGGAACCAGACTTGTGTTGGGTCAGGGCTTCCATCATGGAAAGTTTTACGGAGTGCAAGTTACATTTTTGAAAGCTGGTATCATTACTTCAGCCAGCGTCTGTGTGAGCGATGCAGCTTTAGGAAGCTTTAGCTTTGCCTGCCATTCTCTAACCAAACAGCAAAGCAAGTATTTACCCAATTACATGGTGGAGTTATTTTGTACCGAGCAAAACCCACAACAGCAAAACTATTTTGACACAGGCATGCGAGCCCAGGAAAAGTCTGTGTCGCATTAAGCGCTGCTGCAGGATCTGTCCTTTCCCATGCCGGCCTCAGCAGCAAAGCAGCAGTTTGGTGTACGATGAAGGTTACCAGAGGCTGAAGGTCCAAAGCRGGACCATTAGCTTCCATGGTTGTGAAGCCTTAACCCCGAATAAGTGACCCCTCTCACSCCCCAGCCCCAGGCCATGGCCATCACTCGCCCTGGATGAGCGCCCCAAAGAGACGATCCCCCAGCAACGCCCCTTGCCACCAGCCTGACTCCCTCATGCTGCTCCAGCCTCAAAACCCATAGGAGCCACAACCGGGACGTGCACGGAGGTGGAAAGCAGCAGGGGTACAGACACCTAGATAGCAAGAAGCAGCAGCAGCCAGGACGCTCTCCCTCTGCTTCCCACGACCACCCAGAAGACAACACGTTTAAGCTGCATGTGAGCATCAACCAGAGCTTTCAGAAGAGCCATCTCCCCAGCCTCGGAGGAGATGCCTCACTACCACGCTGGTGCTCTATTCGGGCAAGTATTTCTGCACATCCTTGCAGGTGAAAGCAAATACAAACCAAACACACCCCCAGCAGCTGCTGGGAGCCAGAGCAGCCAACGCAGGGCATCCGACTACACAGGTCACGGCCAGCTGGAAGGCGTTTCCTATAGCTGGAAGTCAGGATACTGCTGTGACTCTGAAGCAGAGCTTTGTCCTCCCCAGTGCCTCCCATCTCAGGGAACTTGCCTCCAGTCACAGCTGCTATTCRTGTCCTGGTGCCAGCTGGCACCAGGGAGGACACAGGGGTGCACAGGAAAGGGAGGAGGAGCTGGGAGCTCCTGCTGAGGCAGAGCCGGTCAGGATCAGAAAGTCTGTCTTCGTGGTGGGGTGGACATCAGACCCCAGGAACCTGCACTGGTCAGCACTGGTCATCTGGAAAAGGGACACCAGTGAGGTGGCAACATTTACTGAAAACATCAGTTATGCAAGGGTAGAAACGAGGACAAGAAGAGAACATTTCAGGTTTGTCTGCGGCCAAGCAGCTGGGCAGAGGTAGAGCCTGGGCAGTACCCAAGCAAGGCAGACAGCACGCTCCCCACCTCAAGTACCTGGCAGACTCTCGCCTGCTTCCACCCAGGAAGACACCACATTTCTTGGAATCACCACTCCGATGCCAAGCTTTGATCCACCCATCTCACAGGGACAGGGGAGGATGGGAAAGCCAGGAAGGTGCTCAAGATGGGGGTGCCCACAGGCCCAGAGGAGCTGCGTAACTCAGACCAAGCCTCCTTCAGCCTGGACAAGCAGCGGCCCCGAGGAGATGCCATGTGCAGAACCCTGCAAGTCAGCACAGTGGCTGTATTTGTAACGCTGATAGAGATGACCTGCTCGCTGCCTCTCCCAGCTCAAGATGGGGAAGCAACGCTACCCTGAGCAGGGTCAGCCCAAGGATGAAGGAGCCACGCTGCTGCCCAACAGCACGCCATGGAGAACCTGCCGCGGGACAGGGTGGGAGCCTGGTCTGCAGAGCAGCTTGTGAACTTCAAAGGTCAGCTACAGACATGGCACCGGCTCAGCACATCCCCGATCTGAGGAGGGAAGCAAACTGGGAATGTATCCCTGTTCTCAGCTACCATGCCGGTGCCTGCTGACGGTCCTTACTGGTTTTAGGGACAGCCTCCCTCGTCTCGAGGCAGACCACTGCCCTGACAGCAGACCCTCTTATCTAGTGGCCACCTGCCAGAGGAAAGGGCTGTCCTGCTCCCACCACAGCACACACCAGGCAGTGCAGGAATCTGGGCAGGCAGAAGACGAGCCCTGGAGCTGGTGCCAAGGATGGGGCAGGAGCTGGGGTGGAGGGAAGTGGGGCTGCCCCTCCCAGCAGCCTCACCACCGCAGGCCACTGCCCTCGGCCACAAAAATGCCAGACGTCCTGTGTTCAGAGTCAAGGGCCGGGTCTCAAGTGGCCTCTCAAGCTTCCAGCTTCCCTATTTTGGGGACGTGCATCGTGTTGGAGACATGCCCACGTTTCCTCCCCAGCAGTACACTGCTGTGGCAACACGACTATTGAACACACAGGACGATCCCACCTACCACAAGAGTCCCAAGGTCATCTGGATACAAGCAGCGCGGTWAGGACAGCCCTGCCGTGAAGCCCTCCCGTAGCACTCGAACCCTGGTCCTCAGGGTAAGCTCCTCCTGAGCAAGCACCRTGCGGGGTGTGCTCCAAACCCACCTACACCCGTAGCTCCATGCCCATCTACAGCCACTTTTGGCCCTCCAGCCAGGAGGTTTAGACCTCAGACCAGGAGAGGGGCTGCTGGAGACATCCCATGGCACAGCTGCCACCACCTCCAGCAGCTGAGACACCAGAGCTGGAAGAGGTCACCCACCACACAAGGAGAGCACCYCAAGAGCACCCCAGACCTCCGGGAGAGGTGGGAGCAAAGCTCCACCCTGCAGGACAACAGCAACACATTTTTCCAGAGTCCTCCAGTCCCTCCTGACACCACAGGTCCTCGCTCTGCCCCGGACGAGGCAGAGGGTCTCCAAGTAGGGCACGGATGAGACTAAAACACACCCTACAAGGAGACAGACTTGCACTGAATTGCAGCTGGGCGAGTCTCAACTTTCATAGGCCTCGCTCGAGAAGCACAATTAAGCTTAATTTCTGAAGTGACTGTTTTAAAATTGCTCCTTGCTGCAAGTTGGACAAGTACAGTTGCGTGGCACCACAAGGTCCACCAGAACCATCCAAACCTTCGTACCAAGCGGCCGAGGTTTAGCAGCACCAAGAGGAAGATGCCACCACCTGGAGTGGGGCACAAGACCTGCCCTGTTTGAGGCCAGCACACCAGAGCCCCATCTCTCCTGCCCCTTTCCTCCCCAGCCAGCTTTTACCCCGCATTTCCCCCCTCTGGACTTCAAGCCTAAACCCAAGATGATCCCACCTCCGTTCAGCCTCTGCTCCTCATATTCCAGAAGATTTTTGGCTTCCTCCGGAGGCAGGAGGAAGCACTGAGAAAAGAAAAAGAGCAACTCCCTGCTCATAACTGGGCCGAGGCCAAAAGCAGCCAAGAACAGCAAGGACAGGATTGTCCCGCTGAGCCCCGCAGCAAGCCAAGCACCGGCAGTTCAAAGGAGAGCAGCTGCTAAAACCCGGTCGAGTGGGTCAGCCAGCTTCCCCACGAAGACTTAGATCGTGAGACRGCTCTTAAAACGAAAAGCCCATTTCCCAACCCAGAGACCATCCCTCCAGAGGGAACGGGAACACCAAATGTACTCCTTATTGAGCTGCTGAACGTAGGCAGAGATTTTTAAGTGCGATTAGGGAAACGCTGAGTTGCACTTGGGAGTTTTCCCAAGCTCCGTCTGAAACAGCACCGGGGTTTGTAACTGYGACCGTTAAGGTTTAACGGGATGAGCAACGGAAACCCAGAGGGTGTCAACGAGCTGTATCACAGATCTTTGGTTGTTCTCACCTGCACGAGCCCCAGCTAGTCTTGCACAAAGCGACGCAGCAGAGAGATCAAATATTAGCCACTTCAGACAAGTCTGTTGTCTSGAAACGTCAGCTAAGGTACACAGCAAATGATGTTCTAGCTACAGAGGAAGACCGGAGACTGCTCTCTGAGCAGGAGAGCCAAGGACAGCCTYGTAAGTGCTGTTCTGGCTGAGCTCACCCAGCTTCGCAGCAGCCGAAGTGCCCGGGCATTTGGATTAAAGCACAGAGCAGGAAGGGCAGCGCCTCGACCAGCAATTCACAACCCATCTGCATCCGTTTCGGGAGCCTGATGCATCTTGAGGCTTGGTAAGAGGGGAGAGGGGTCTCAAGAGGATCTCTCACAGCTGGACCCCAGCTGTATTTTAAACCACATCATTTTAAACAGCACAAATACTTCAAGCTAGATCTGTCGGTGAGGGGAGCTCAGAAGCTGGGCCCCTGTTTTAAGCAGGAGTTTAAAACCAGGTGCCCAGGTTTTGGCACCTCCTGGGACTGTAAACTCCGCAGTTACTCTGGAGGAAGGTTTTCAGATTACAGCTCAGACTCCTGCACAGGTACAGAGATCAGAGAAAGGGACTAAACACCCCTCGGCGCAGCCTTCCGCAGCGTGGCTTCAGAGCAAGGCGTGACGTGACCGGACACCAGGCCRGACGGCGATAGCTGGAGCTTTACCACAAGGAGTCACAGCCCGCCCAACAAGTTTACTCATCCCGAAARGGCTGGGGATCAGGTCCCCGCTGCTGCATCAGGTCTCGGAAGAGACGAGAGCAACGGGTGGCAGGCAGCCTACAGGAATGCTCTTCCCAGGGCTTGCTTTAGCTGAAAGTGCAGACCTAGGCTCCATACGCAGAGCAGTGTAGAGTCTGAGTAGATGTGTGCTTTCATTAGCCTAAAAACCTCYCAGCAAGCTAAAAATACAGATACTGCGTTCACTCAAGTGGCCTAAATCAGTGAAGTCATGGAGGAACCGTTCCTGCAGCAATGGAGTCCGACAGGAACGTGGGTGAGGGGCTTGTCAAAGCCTGGCGGTTATTCCGGCATGAACAAGCTGGATATTCAGGATAGCAAAGGAAGCTCAAGCGACTTGTCCTGCAAGCAGAAACTCCCGCAAAGCTGTGACTTCCAGCTCAGCCTCTCAATATTTTTTATATTAAGGTTGGGGGCTCACCCTGCACCCAGCTTCAAGAAGAACCAGCGCTATTTCAGCTATTTAATAACCACCTTGCTTCCCCCGAGAAGCTTCTCTGCTTTCCATTCCCTCCCACAAACACCAGCGCAGAACACGACCCTGCTGCCCAAGTCCTCTGGCGCGGAGCGAAGCACGCTTCGGCGTTACAAGCTCAGTTTTGGCAGACGTTTCCCAATGATCTGCACGAGAAAGAATTGCTGGACTGGCCAATATCCTCAATATTAACCGGCATTTAAAACCACGAAGAATTCAGTACCACAGAGCGGGATCAGCTTTACAAGGAAGATCTGGCAGCTGCCAAAGCAGCTGTTGTAAGAGGCCTCAGACTTCAGGCAGAAGCAGCTCAGTTCACCCCCRGGAAGAGGCGAAGCGAGCCGACGTCAGAGATCTAGGGCATATCCGAGCTGGAAAAGTCAGGAATTTTATGCTAACATCTGATGCCACCCACAGAGAATTACTTTGGGAAAACGACACAAGCACTTTGCACTGGCTCACCTGCAGCAGCCTGGCAGCCATCCCACAGAGTTGAGATGTTGTAAGAGCCACTGTGACAGAGACCAGCAGGAAAATCCTCTCTACAGGCAAATAATAACCAGGGTAGCCGAGAAATCTGCCTCCGTCCTCCCTCCACCCCTTCTCTTTCCAGGAAGGAGCACGCCAGGAACATCCATTCTCGCCCGAGGCTCCCAGGCACGAGACCAACCGCTCTCCAGCTCCAAGCAGGTTCCCACGGCCCAGGTGACTGCACCGGCAAGCGCCGAGGAAGCCRCGCGGCGCAACCGGAGCCAATGCGCTCCGAATCGATCCATCCTTCCTCACAATATTAGTGAGAAACGGGTGTTTTATCCCAAACCTGTTTAAGACAGAGCTCTCACGACCACAGCCAAAAGCGGGCTGGATGCGCTCTGTCCCGCCGCTGCCGCATTCCGGTTGGGATAACCTCGTTGGCGTGAGCCACCAAAAGCAAGAGCCGGGGAACACGAATTCCTGGCAGGATTTCCAGGGCTCCAGTTTAACAAGTACGTGCTTTGTCTAAAGCTGGAGCTAGCCCCAAAGCAGGGCTGGGATTTTCTCCCTAGTCCTGACCAAACCTGCCCTAATACCCCATCGCAGCAGCACTAAAGAAACTCAATTGCCCTGTTTCAGCCCGTAACGCTGCTGGCTGAGGGCCGAGCACCTGCCTTCTGGAATGATCCACAGCGTGTGAAAAATGAGAAGAGTTTTTGCCTGCAGCTGGAACTTCTGCGGCACAGCAGATGAATAYACCCGTCTCCATAGCCAAATTAACCATGTTTGATAGTGGTCCAAGCTCAAAAGAGCCGCAGGTGTCTGCTCCAAGGGTTAATTAACTACCACCACGACAGAAAACTTGCACCGAGGAAACTCCATGAGCCCACGCCTTGGCCCAGGAGATGCCATCCCTGTTCCCCAGCTGCAGCCCCACTCCTGCGGGTCTCCGTGAGCTCCTCGTCCGTCAGGATCACCTAAAACACAGCAGGGAAGCAGAGAGGGGAGACTGGAGCGGCCAGTTCTGGGGTCACCAGTACCCGAGAGACTGGAACATGCGGGAGCAGGCCCAGGGAAAGGGCCGCGAGGAGGGTTTAGGGATCTATCACATGAGGAGAGGCCAAATCATCCAGCGTGGAGGAGGCTGGGGGATCACAGCAACGTGTATGAGGACCTGGTGGGGGAAGAAAGAAGAATCCAGGCTCTTCCCAGTGACAGGACACGAGGGAACGGGCACAAACTGGAACACAGCAAACCCCGTTTAAGCAGAAGTAAAAAAGAAAACCCAACAACTTTCTTTAGCGTGAGGGTGAACACGGAACAGGTTGCCCGGATAGATTGCGGAGTCTTCATCCTCAGAGATACTCAAAACCCAAGAGGACACAGCCTGCTCCCACGGGATTAGGCCGTCTCCAGAGGTCCCTGCCACCTCGGCCATCCCGAGGATCCAAGGACYGTGGGAGCTGGCTGCTGCTTCTTGCACTAAAAGCGCCTGGACAGCAGCACAACAGTCCCAGATTACGCTGGCCGGTACAACAGCGATCTCTCTCCAGGCAACCCAGCCACACAAGCAAGCAGCATGTCAGGAGAGCACCGTTTTCTAAGGCAAAAAACCCCCTGATTTTTCCCAAATAGCAGAAAAACAGTTTTCAGCAGAGACAATAGCTGATTCCACTTCTACAACGTATCACTTCTAGTCTATGTATTCGAGTTGAGCACCACTTCCAGCCCTGCAGTCGCTGCCTACCGCAAAGAACAAAACGCCCACAAAGTAAGGCATTTACTTACATCTAAAGTTACTCTACAGTTATCCGCAGCCCCAGGAGCGAGCATCTGGAGTTGTTTCCTCTCGAAAGCAGGAAATATTCAGATCCAGATGAATAATTTCTCTTCCCACCTGTGCTGCTGATCCTGCCACGCCACACACGGGTCACCGGACATCGCAAGGGGACGTCGGTGGTTTTACTTTCCAAATCTGACTCTGTGGGAAGTCTGTACGGTAACTCCAGAAAAAAAAAAAACCATCGGTATTTCTAATTCTGCGAGTATTCTGATCACTTCAAACCAGTTTCAGCAGGAGACTCTGCTGCCACCTTCTGAGATCGCCGTTACTGCAGGTGCCCCCAAAACAACTAAAAATAGCTTGTTTCCCCCCAGTTATGTCATCAAACCATGGGAAGGGTTTCTTTTGCAGAGAATGAGCCACTCACCACCCCCACCCCCCCCCGCTCAGCAAGCGTCCCAGCCTCAGTCTCCAGCTTGAGCTTCGCCTCCCCCACGCGACATAAAAATAGGCTTAAACAAGAGAAACTAGAGCAGCCCGTTTGCAGTCAACGCAGACAGAGCTCGCTGACCTTTGAGGCGCTTACAGCRCAGTAGTCCTGGCTATAGTTGACTCAATACATATATAAATATACAAAGCAGATGCATGCGTATGTAGCGTTCCCAGTTCAGCACCACAATCAGYAGGCAAGACAACCCAGCGCTGTTACAGAACGCATTTTAAGACGTGTCATTAACCGTTCGTCTCGTTTGCAGCCTGGGGAGAGAAGCAGAAGGGTAAATCAGCCCCTGATCGGTGTCAGGACACTGGCAGAGCAGTGGGAGCAGACCCGTACCACGACTGAGCACGGGGGGGGTGCCTGGAAGGCAGCGAGGCCACGGCAGCGCTCCCCCCAAGCCCTACATTCACACAGAGAAGAAGTTTTTTTTTTTAGTGGGGGAAGAGAGGCCCCAGCCCTCRGAGCAGGCACACCGACGGGGAGACGCTCAGCCCGGTCTGGGCCAAGCCTGAAGCCACCACAGGGAGGAGACAAGGCTTGAGAAGCCAAGAGGGGCTCCAGCCACCCCCGGGAGGGCTTCAGGACCACGGGCCGTGGGCCACAGAGGGCCCGGCCAGCCACGGCCCACGGGACAGGGCAGCCCCCAGGCCGGGGGATGAGGGAGGGCCCCTCTCCCGGGGGCACAGCAGGGCCCGCTGGCGGCCCCTCCGCCCCAGGGCGGCCCCACAGCGGCGAGGAGCCCCGGGGAGGGCCCGGGCGCGGCCCGCTCTCACCTTCTTGCCTTTCTTGCCCTCCTCCTCCATGTCTCCAGCGGCGGCGGCCCCGGCCCCCCCCGGGGCATCCCCGCAGCGGCCGTGCGCGCCCGGCCTCGGTGCGCAGTGGGGCCCAGCAGCCCGGCCTCACTGCCCGGCGGCGGCCATGACCCGCCCGGCTCCCGCTCCCGGCCGCGGCCCGCCCGGAGCCGCCTCAGCGCCACCAACAACTTTTCAAT
Source organism: Phoebastria nigripes (assembly GCA_035582835.1). NCBI lineage: Eukaryota > Metazoa > Chordata > Aves > Procellariiformes > Diomedeidae > Phoebastria > Phoebastria nigripes. The sequence continues at coordinate 241,020 of JAYKAV010002684.1, forward strand.
CCTGCCGCCATCTTGGGCGGTGGCTTCCCGGCGTGCACCGCGCCCCGCCCTCCGCCCGGAGGACTGACGTCAGTCCTCCCCGGCCGCCCGGGGAGGCGAGCCGCACTGCGCATGCGCTGACCTATCCGTAGGGACGGATCGGCCCCGCCCACCCCCCTAGCCCCGCCCACCCCCCAGCCCCGCCCTCCA
>JAYKAV010002684.1:245630-258851 GCA_035582835.1 Phoebastria nigripes
GGCCGGGGGCACCCCGAGGCGCCGCCCCGGCACCGCCCGGGACCGAGCTGGGGCGCTGGCGGTTCCCAACGCAGGTGCTGTGCCACGAGACCCCCCACGGCATCGCCCTGGCGGCAGCTGGGACGCGGGTGGTGAGGGGCACTGGGGACCCCGAGTCCCATGGGGGCTGCGGAAGTGCCCGGCACCAAACCCCAGCGCCGCAGGAAGCATCTGGGCGGTGCCCCGCCGCCCACGGGGGGGAAACTGAGGCACGTCCCTTCAGGAAGAGCCGCTTTCCCCCTGCCCCACGGCGCCACCCAGCCCCACGGTGCCTGCGGGGTGGCTGGCTCTGCCCCATAGCGTGGTTCTCGGGAGGCGCCTAAGTCCCGCGGAGTGGTGCTTTGCTCCGTAGCCCTACCAGCCCTGCCCCACAGTGCCCTGCCCAGGCCCCACGGGGAGGCACCCTGCCCCACAGCGCGAGGGGCCTCTGCCGTGGTCCTGCCCCACGGCACGGCGCTCTGCAGGGCGTGCATCCTGCCCCACGGCACAGCACCCCACAGGGCACCACCCCGCTCCACGGCATGGCACCCCGCAGGATGCTACCCCGCCCCACAGCACCCCACAGGATGCCACCTCACCGCACAGCACCCCACAGGATGCCGTCCCACCCCATAGCTCAGCACCCTGCAGGGTGTCACCCCACCCCGTGGCACAGCACCCCACAGAGCGTGCATCCTGCCCCATAGCCCAGCACCCTGCAGGGTGCCATCCTGCCCCACAGCACCATCCCACCCCACAGCACATCACCATCCTGCCCCACGGCACACCACCCCACAGGGTGCCACCCCACAGCACCATCCTGCCCCATGGCACAGGGTCCCACCCCACAGCACTGCACCTTTCAGGGTGCCACCCCACAGCACAGCACCCTGCAGGATGTCATCCACCCCACGGCACAGCACCCCGCAGGGTGCCCCCACAGCCCACCCCACGGCCGCCCCTGTGCGCAGGTTCTCGCAGGGCCGCATCTACACCTACATCGGGGAGGTGGTGGTGGCGGTGAACCCCTACCGGSCGCTGGCGCTCTACGGCCCGCCGGCGGTGGAGCGCTACCGCGGCCGCGAGCTCTACGAGCGCCCGCCCCACCTCTTCGCCCTGGCCGACGCCGCCTACAAGGCCATGAAGCGCCGTGCCAAGGACACCTGCATCGTCATCTCRGGTAGGGGCTGGCGGCGGTTAGGGGGCACGTGGGTGGGGGGCACCCTTGGGTGGGCRCCCTCGCCCAGCCCCTGCCCTCCCTGCCAGGCGAGAGCGGGGCGGGCAAGACGGAGGCCAGCAAGTACATCATGCAGTACATCGCCGCCATCACCAACCCCACCCAGCGCGCCGAGGTGGAGAGGTGGGTCCGGCCCCACGGCGCCGGCGGGAGGGATGGGCGCTGGGGCACGGACCCCGTGGACCTGGGGTGGGGGGGGGGAGGCACACGGGGGGGGCCCTGCCTGTGGGGTCAGGGTGGGGGGGGATCAGGGGTGCCCCATACCCATAGAGAAGGTGTGGGGCAACCTGGGGTGCCCCATGCCAGTGGGGTGGGGGGACCAGGATGCCCCATGTCCGTAGGGACGGTTTGGGGGGACCAGGGGTGCCGCATGCCTGTGGGGTGGCCCTGGGGTGCCCCATGCCCACAGGGATGGTGTGGGGGGACTGGGGGACCCCGTGGCCATACGGGTGGTGTGGGGGGCCCAGGGGTGCCCTGTCCTGCGTCCATCGGTGCCGCGCCATTCTGTGCYGTGCCGTGCCGCGCCGCCCAGGGTGAAGAACGTGCTGCTGAAGTCCAACTGCGTCCTGGAGGCCTTCGGCAACGCCAAGACCAACCGCAACGACAACTCCAGCCGCTTCGGCAAGTACATGGACATCAACTTCGACTTCAAGGGCGACCCCACCGGCGGCCACATCCACAACTACCTCCTGGAGAAGGTGCGGGTGGTGCCGCGGGTGGGCAGGGCCGGGTGGGCGCTGGTCCCACGCGGGCACTGCCTGGCACCCACCCCCTGCTCCCTCTTCCAGTCCCGAATCCTCCAGCAGCAGCCAGGGGAGAGGAACTTCCACGCCTTCTACCAGGTGAGCCAGGGGGTGGGGTGGGGTGGGACGGGATGGATGGGATCTGTGGGATGAGAGGGGGATGGGATGGATGGGATGAGAAGGTTGGGATGGGATGGGATGGATGGGATCTACAGGATGGGATGGATGGGGTGGGGACAGGATGGATGGGATGGGATGGATGGGGATGGGATGGGACAGGTGGGATCTATGGGATGAGATGGGGATGGGATGAATGGGATGAGAAGGTTGGGATGGGATGGATTGGATGGGATGGATGGGATGGGATGGATGGGATCTACAGGATGGGATGGATGAAGTGGAATGGGACAGATGGGATGGATGGGATCTGTGGGATGGGATGGGGATGGGATGGATGGGATGAGAAGGTTGGGATGGGATGGACGGGATGGGAGGGATGAGATGGGATCAATGGGATGGGGKGGGTGGGTTTGATGGGATGGAGACAGGATGGGATGAAAAGGTTGGGATGGGAGGGATGGGATAGGGCAGACGGGATCTGCGGGATGAGATGGGGATGGGATGGAGAACGGGATGGTTGGGACGAGAAGGTTGGGATGGGGTGGATGGGATGGGGACGGGATGGCGATGGACGGGGCAGGACGAGATAGGACGGGGCAGGATGGATGGGACGGGGACGGACAGGACAGGATGCGGCAGGGTAGGGGGACACCGAGGGGCACCAGACAGGCCAGGCCCGGCCGGGGGGACGCCGGGCCGGGGTCCCCCCCCACCCCGGGGTGCTGAGGGCCCCCCCTGCCCCGTAGCTGCTGCTGGGAGCCCCGGCGGCGCTGCTGGCCTCGCTGCACCTCTGCCGGGACCCCGGCGCCTACCGCTACACCCAGGAGGGAGCCCCGGGCGGCGTGAGTGGGGCGGGGGCGGGGCGGGGGGGCGCGGGCAGGGGGGTCCCGGCCCCTCACGCCGCCCCCGCCCCCGCCCAGGCCTGCGGGGACGACGCGGCCGGGTACCGGGCGGTGGAGGAGGCGATGGCCGTGATCGGCTTCTCCCCGGAGGAGACGGGCTCCGTGCGCCGCATCCTGGCTGCCATCCTGCACCTGGTGAGACCCCCGCCAGCGTGGCCTCCCCCCCGCACCAGTACGGCCCCCCCACGCACCAGTATGTGCCCAGGCAGACCGGTATGGCCCCTCCACACCGGTACGGTTCTGGGCAAACCAGTACGGCCTCCCTCAACCAGTACGCTCCCCCTTCACACCAGTACGCTCCCCCCCGTGCACCCGTATGGGCCCTGCACACCAGTATGGCTGCAGGCAGACCAGTACGGCCCCTGCACATCACTATGCCCCCCCGCCCAACACCAGTACGGCCCCCTCACACCAGTATGGCCCTAGGCAGACCAGTACAACCCCCTGCACACCAGTACGGCCCCCGCGCGCCAGTACAGCCCCCTCCACCAGTACAGCTCCTGCGCACCAGTATGGACCCAGGCAGACCAGTACGGCTCCCACACACCAGTATGCCCCGCCCTCACAGTACAACCCCCACGCCACCAGTATGGCCCCAGGCAGACTGGTATGGCCCCACCACACACCAGTACACCCTCCCCTCCCCCTGCTCTGCACCGGTACGGCTGCTGTGCACCAGTACAGCCCCAAGCAGACCAGTATGGCCCTGGGCAAACCAGTACAGCCCCATGCAAACAAGCGTGGCCCCACGCTACCCAGTACAGGCAAGTGCAAACAAGAAAGACCAGTTCAAACCAGCACAGCCCAATGCAAACCAGCACAGCCCAATGCAAAGCAGCATGGCCCAGCACAGCCCAGCAAAGCCCAGTTCAGCCCAATGCAAACCAGTATAGCCCAACGCAAACCAGTATAGCCCAGCACAGCCCAATACAAACCAGCCTAGCACAGCCCAGCTCAATACAAACCAGCGCAATCCAGCACTGCCCAGTGCAAACCAGTGCAGCCCGATGCAACCCAGCATGGCCCAGCACAGCCCAATACAAACCAGTACAGCCCCGTATGGCCCAGCACAGCCCAATACAAACCAGTACAGCCCCGTATGGCCCAGCACAGCCCAATACAAACCAGTACAGCCCCGTATGGCCCAGCACAGCCCAATACAAACCAGTACAGCCCCGTATGGCCCAGCACAGCCCAATACAAACCAGTACAGCCCCGTATGGCCCAGCACAGCCCAATACAAACCAGTACAGTCCCGTATGGCCCAGCACAGCCCAATACAAACCAGTACAGCCCCGTATGGCCCAGCACAGCCCAATACAAACCAGTACAGCCCCGTATGGCCCAGCACAGCCCAATACAAACCAGTATAGCCCTGTATGGCCCAGCACAGCCCCGTATGGCCCTGCCTGGCCTGTGGTGCGGGAGGGGCCAGTGCCGGCACACCCCGGCCCCTTTCCGGGGGCTCCCGGGTGTCCCCCTGCCTTCATCCGCCAACACGGCGCGGCGGGGCCACCCCAGGGCAACGTCAGGTTCGCGGCGGAGGGCGAGACGGCGGCGGTGGAGGACGCGGCGCAGCTCTCGGCGCTGGCCGAGCTGACGGCCACGGCGCCCGGCAGCCTGCGCCGGGCGCTCCTGACCCGCACCGTGGCGGCCGGCGGCGGGGAGCTGATCGAGAAGGGCCACAGCCCCAAGGAGGCCGCCTACGCCCGGGACGCCTGCGCCAAGGTAGGGAGGGGACACGGGGTGATGGGTGTTCCCCCCCCCCCAGCACCCTTGGGTGCCCCCACCACCCTGTCCCTGTCCCCAGGCCATCTACGAGCGGCTCTTCTGCTGGATCGTGGGGCGCATCAACGCCGGCATCACCGCCCGCGGCTACGACGCCCGCCTGCACGGGAAGAGCACCGTCATCGGCGTCCTTGACATCTACGGCTTTGAGATCTTCGACACCAACAGGTGACCTGGGGTGGGGGGRGACGCAGGGACACATGGAGGGACAGAACCTGGGAGGGACACAGGGAGGTGACAGGACCCAGGAGGGACACATGGAGGGGACAGGGCTTGGGAGGAAGAATGTCCAAGGACACGTGGAGAGGATGGGACCCAGGAGAGACACGTAGAGGGCCAGGACCACGAGGGACCCATGAAGATGACAGGACCCAGGAGGGACACATGGAGGGGACAGGGCTTGGGAGGGACACATAGCAGGGGGAGGATGCCCAAAGGACATGTGGAGGGAACAAGACCCAGGAGGGACACATGGAGGTCACAGGACCAGGAGGGACCCACGGAGGGGACAGAACCAGGAGGGAGACGTGGAGGGGATGGGTTTGTGAGGGACACGAAGCAGGGGGAGGATGCCCAAGGGACACGTGGAGGGGATGGGACATGGGAGGGATAGGACCACGAGGGACCCATGGAGGGACAGGACCAGGAGGGACAGGACCAGGAGGTCCCCAGCAGGGCCATGTGGCTCAGGGGACCACGCGGCAGGGCAGGGTGCGCAGGGGACGTGGCGTGGGGCTGGGTGGCGGTGGCCGGCCTGACCCCCTGCCCGCAGCTTTGAGCAGTTCTGCATCAACTACTGCAACGAGAAGCTGCAGCAGCTCTTCATCGAGCTGATCCTGCGGCAGGAGCAGGCCGAGTACCAGCGGGAGGGCATCGCCTGGCAGAGCGTGAGGGGCATGGGGACATGGGGGGGACGTGGGGGGCATCGCCTGGCAGAGCGTGAGGGGACGGGGTTGACGGGAGACGTGAGGGGACATGGGCATCATGCGGGGGGCATGGGGAGGACGTGGGGGACCGCTTGGCAGAGCATCAGGGGCTCGGGGGGACATGGGGGGGGTCACGGGGGCATCACCTGGCAGAGCTTGGGGAGCTCAGGGGAGACGTGGGTGGGGGGCATCGCCTGGCAGAGGGTGAGCGGCTTGGGGGGACCTGGGGGGGCCAGATTTGGGGTGCATGGGGGCAAATCAGGGCGCCCAGGGGAGAAATTTGGGGTGCCCACCCCTGGCCCCCCCCCCAGATCGAGTACTTCAGCAACGAGCCCATCGTGGAGCTGGTGGAGCAGCCGCACCGCGGCATCCTGGCGCTGCTGGACGAGGCCTGCCTGGCCGCGGGGACCGTCACCGACCCCCTCTTCCTCGCCTCCATGGACACCCGCCTCGGCCGCCACCCCCACTACACCAGCCGCAAGGTGCTTCTGGGGGGGGGTCGGGGGGAGCAGGGGGGGTCCATGGGCAGGGGGCTGACACCCCCCTGCTCCCCAGCTCTGCCCCACAGACAAGACCATGGAGTTCGACCGGGATTTCCGCATCAAGCACTACGCTGGAGATGTCACGTGAGGGGGGCGTTGGGGGGGCCCACGGTGGGCTATGGGTGTCATCGGGTGGCCATGGGGCTGTGGGGCACCATGGAGGACTTTGGGAGGGCATGAAGGACCGTGGGGAACCAGTTGGGACCATGGGGCTATAGGGGCTCTTGGGAGCCTATGGTTGACCATGAGGCCTTGGAGAACCATGGGGCGCCATGTGGCAGCATGGAGGGGGGTCTTGAGGAACTGAGGGAGGTGGTTTGGGGTCACAGGGGACCATCAGGCTGTGAGGATCGTGGGGAACCATAGGAGACTGGCAGGGGGTCAGTTGGGGCCATGGGAGTGTGGATGACTGTCGGGGACTATGGACATCATGAGCGGCCATGGGGGGCCACGGAGAACCATGGGGGACCATGGTGGGCCTTGGGGCTATGAGGGACCTTGGGAGTCCATGGGGGGCCACTTGGGACCATGGGGCTATAGGGGCTCTTGGGGGTCTAGGGTTGACCATGGAGCCTTGGAGAAGCGTGGAGGACCATGTGGGAGCGTGGAGGGGGGTCTTGAGGGACCGAGGGAGGGTCATGGGGGACCATCAGGCTGTGGGGGGATCATGGGGAACCATAGGGGAATGGGGGCCATGGGAGTGGGGGTGGACGTCAGGGACTATGAACATCCATGAGTGGCCATGGGGTTGCGGTGGGGCCACAGAGAACTGGGGGGGGCCATGAGGAACCTTGGGAGGGCATGGGGGACCATGGACGGGGGCACTTGGGACCATTGGAGAGCCATAGGGGCCCCTGGGGGACTATGGGGTGGCCTTGGTTGGCCATGGGGCTTTGAAGACCCATGGGGGATTATGTGGAGCCATTTAGGGCTGTGGGAGGCCATTTGGGGGACCACTGGGGTCCACAGGGTCTGGGAGGTCCCCAGAGGCCACGTGCAGCAGGATGGGCTGTGCAGGACATGCAGTGCCACGCCCTGGGGACAGTGGGGACAGGGTCGGGGGATTCAGTGTCCATGAGCACTGAACCCCACAGTCCCCTGGCCTCCATGGGTGCCCCCAGGGCCACCCCAGGGCCGCACATCACCTCTGCGTGGGGCTGGGTGCCCCCGGCAGCCCCTGGCCCACCACGGGGAGGAAGGGCTGCCCGGATGCCTGGGTCCCACAGGGTGCAGCTCGTCCCCCCAACACCCCCGGAGTGGCTGGAGGAGCCCCCCAACGTGGTGTCCCCCTCCCTCAGGTACTCGGTGGAGGGTTTCCTGGACAAGAACAAGGACACGCTCTTCCAGGACTTCAAACGGCTCCTCTACAACAGGTTGGGGACACAGGGGACGCAGCTGGTGGGCTGGTGGCACAGCCGTGGGGTGGGAGCGGGGTTCCCGGTGCTGCCAGCCCCATGCCAACGCCGTCCCCAGCGCGGACCCCGTGCTGCATGCCATGTGGCCCGACGGCGAGCAGAGCATCACCGAGGTTACCAAGCGCCCGCTGACCACTGGCACGCTCTTCAAGAACTCCATCGTGGCCCTGGTGGAGAACCTCGCCTCCAAGGTAGGGGACCGCGGACAGCCGGGCATGTCCCCGTGCCAGCCTGGCACGTCCCTGCACCAGCCTGGCATGTCTGTGCACCAACTTGACATGTCCCCATGCCAGCTGGGCATGGCCCCGAGACCCATGGGCATGCTTCTGAGCCAGCCAGGTCTGTCCCCAAGCCAGCTGAGCATGTCCCCGTGCCAGCCAGACGTGTCCCCGAGCCAGCCTGGCATGTCCCCAGCCAGCCAAGATGTCCCAGTGCTAGCCAGGCATGTCCCCAAGCCCATGAGGCCTCCTGTCCCCATGCCACCCATGCCTGGTGCAATCCCACCTTGCGTGCCCGGAGCCCCCCAGAGCCGCCCAGCCCAGGACGCCCGTGGGCTCGGTGCCACTCGCGAGTGCCACCGTGGTGCCACCCCATCCTTGTCCCCGCAGGAGCCCTACTACGTGCGATGCATCAAACCCAACGACCAGAAGTCACCGACGCTCTTCGATGAGGAGCGCTGCCGGCACCAGGTTTCCTACCTGGGGCTGCTGGAGAACGTCCGGGTGCGCCGCGCCGGCTTCGCCTACCGCCAGCCCTACCACCGCTTCCTCCTGCGGTACGGCCCGCGCCCCCCTGGGACCCCCAGACCCCCTGCACGCCCTCACCCTGCTTTGTCCCCAGGTACAAGATGACCTGCGAGTACACGTGGCCCAACCACCTGATGGCCAGCGACCGAGAGGCCACGCAAGCCCTCCTGGAGCAGCACGGCTTCCAGGACGACGTGGCTTACGGCCACACCAAGGTCTTCATCCGCACGCCCCGCACCCTCTTCTCCCTCGAGCAGGAGCGGGCGCAGCTCATCCCCATCATCGTCCTGCTGCTGCAGAAGGTGGGCACGCGTGCCACGAGCTGGCTCGGTCTCAGCTCCGCCGGGGTGACACGGGGTTGGGGGGACACCCCGGTGCCCGGGGTGCCGGATGGGTAATGGCAGTGCTGGCAGGGCGAGCGGGCAGCCGGGGCTCTGCCTGCATGGGGGGGGGCTGCTGGTGGGCTTGGAGGGGGGCAGCGGGCTGCTCTGTGCCCGGGGCTGGGCACGGCGTGGGGCAGGGTGTGGGGCGCAGGATGGGGCACGGGACGGCGCAGAGCACGGGCGTGGCGTGGGGTGTGGTGTAGGGCGTGCTGCGGGGCAGGGCGTGGGGCGTGACATGGGGGATGGCATAGGGCGCGGTACAGAGCACGGCGCAGGGCAGAGAATAGGGCACCGCATGGGGCTCAGCATGGCGTGGGGCAGGCCGTGGGGCAGGCCGTGGGGCAGGATGCAGGGCTGGCACAGGGCGCAGCACGGGGCGTTTCTTTGGAGCAGGGCATGGGCCGCACCGGGGAGTTTCGGGGGGGGGGGAGCAGCATTTTGGGGGCCTCCCGGAGCCGCGGTGCTGGGCACCCACCCTGGTGCCATAGCCACGCTCCCAGGGGGGATCCATGGGGCAGYGCCCGCCCTGACCATCGGCGTTCGGCAGGCCTGGCGCGGCGCCCTGGCACGCCGGCGCTGCCGTTACCTGCGTGCTGCCTACACCATCATGGCTTACTACAAACGGCACAAGGTGAAGGCGTACCTGCGGGAGCTGCTGCGCCGCTTCCAGGCCGTCCGCACCCTCCCCGATTTCGGCAAAAGCGTGGTTTGGCCGGAGCCGCCGGCGGTGCTGGCGCGCTTCCAGGATGCCAGCCAGCGCCTCTTCCGCAGGTACCGTCCCAAATCCTGCTCCGCTCCTGCGCTGGGATGGGGACAGGGACGCGAGACAGGGACGGGGACGTGGGACGGGGACGCGGGACGGGGACGCGGGAGAGGGATGTGGACGTGGGACGGTGACGTGACCGCGCTGTGTCCCCCCCGCCGCAGGTGGCGAGCGCGGCAGATCATCAAGAACATCCCCCCCTCGGAGATGGGGCAGATCCGGGCCAAGGTGGCCGCCATGGAGGTGCTGGAGGGGCTGCGGAAGGACTGGGGCTGCCAGCGCAGCTGGGTGCGGGATTACCTCTCCTCGGTAAGGGCTGGYGGCGGGTTTGGGGGTGCCCCACGGCGCACCCTGAGGTGCCACCCCCGCCCCACACCGCGGCTCCCCACAGCCCAGCGAGAACCCGGGGCTGGCGCTGCCCTTCGCCCGCCGCCTCCAGACCCTCAAGGACAAGGTGCATTTCGGCTCCGTCCTCTTCTCCTGCCACGTCCGCAAGGTGAGGAGGTGGGGGGGGGTCCTGCCCGGCCACCGCGTCTGTGTCACCCCCCCACCCCCGGCGTGTCCCCTCACCTGGCCCCGTCCCCGCAGATCAACCGCTTCGGTAAGAGCCGGGACCGGGCCATCCTCGTGACGGACCAGCACCTCTACAAGCTGGACCCCCGGCAGCAGTACCGGGTGATGCGGGCGCTGCCCCTCAGCACCGTGAGTGTCCCCAGCCCCACCGGTGTCCCCAGGGTCGGGGTGGGGCCCTCCTGTCCTGGAGAGCTGGGGTCGGGGGGGATCCAGGTGTCCTGGCTGCCCTACTCCCACCCGGAGGTTGGAGACCCCTCCGTGGTCCCCGTGGCCATCCGCATTGGCACAGTGAAGTCCCCTGGGGCAGAGGTGTGATGCTGTCCCCACCGCGCTGTCCCCGCCGCGCTGGCCATGGTGCCTTGGCCGTGCCACGCTGGCCGTGCCATGGCCCCAAGCCGCCCAGGYGGCCGTGGCCGCAGCGGTGACACCCAGACGTCCCCGCAGGTGACGGGGCTGAGCGTGACGAGCTGCCGGGCGCAGCTGGTGGTCTTCCACACCCAGAGCCAGGAGGACCTGGCCGTGTGCCTGCACAAGACGCAGCCGGTGGGGGACAACCGGGTGGGGGAGCTGGTGGGCGTCCTCCTGGAGCACTGCCGAGCGTGAGTTGGGGGGCTTGGGGTTGGGGGGATCCCCGCGAGCCCCCCCCCCGCTGATGCCGGGATGTTGTAGGACCAAGCGGGAGCTGCAGGTCCGGGTCTCCGACTGCATCCAGCTGAGCCTACGTGGGCGCCGGCGGCTGCTGACGGTGGAGACCCGGCCGGACGCGGCCACCCCCGATTTCGGCAAGAGCCGCGACGGCTTCGTGCTTTACTGGCCCGGGAGATGAGGGAGGGGGGCAGCTGCTCCGCCRCCCCCCACCCCCGGCYGCATCCTGCCTGCCTTGCCCGCACCCTGCCCCGCTGGCCTCTGCTCAGGACCCCGTGACCCCCAACCAGGTGTSCCCCCGCCCCGCGGCCCCCCCAGGACGATGCCAAAGCCTCTGCTAGGAATAARGAGCTGGATGGGACCCCCGCAGGGACCCTCAGGTCCCCCAGCAGCCCCAGCACGGGACTGGGGTCCCCCAGAAACTCTGCCCCACAGCTTGGGACCCTGCTAGCCCAGGGCGTGGGGTGGGTAGGGGGTGCCCACAGGATGGAGGTGGGGTGGGAATGGGGTGGTGGAGGATGGGATGGATGGAGATGGGGTGGGATGGATGGGGTGGGATGGGATCGATGGGATGGGGTGAGATGGATGGGGTGGGATGGGATCAGTTGGGATGGGATGACTGGATGGGCTGGAATCTCTGGGATGGGGTAGGGTGGGATGGGATTGATGGGATGGGATCAGTTGGGATGGGATGACTGGATGGGCTGGAATCTCCGGGATGGGGTGGGCTGAGATCTATTGGATGGGGTGGGTGGGATGGGATCGATGGGATGGGGTGGGATGTGGTGAGATGGGATCCATGGGGATTCCGGGGGGGAAGTTGGGACCTTTCAACACCCCCAGAGGTCAGGGCCCCAGGGCGAGGGGCTGGCCTGCACCCCCAGCCCTCTGCCCAGGGGCTGGCRGGGCCGGCACCCCCACCTGCCCCTCTTGGGGACCCCCCACGTGTCCCCGACACCAGACACCCCCTGCCCACGCCATCCCCACGGTGCTGCCCCACAGCCGGGGGGCCTGGGGCCCTTGGGGACCCCTGTGCCCCAGGTCCCCATGTCCCTGTCACCCAGTGTGACCTGGTGCCACTTTGTCCTGAGTCCCCATGTCCCAGTGTCCCCGTGTCCCTGTATCCCTATGTCCCCAGGTCCCAATATCTCCGTGTCCTGGGGTCCCCGTGTCCCTGTATCCCTATGTCCCCAGGTCCCAATATCTCTGTGTCCCGGKGTCCCTGTATCCCTATGTCCCCAGGTCCCAATATCTCCGTGTCCCAGTGTCCCCRTGTCCCTGTATCCCTATGTCCCCAGGTCCCAATATCTCCGTGTCCTGGGGTCCCCGCGTCCCAGGTCTTGATGTCCCCTGACGCACTAGGTGTCCCTATGTCCCTGTGTCCTGATGTCCCTGTGTCCCTATCTCCCTGTGCCCCAGCTCCCGATGTCCCTACCCCCACTGTCCTGACATCCCTGTGTCCCTGACACCCGGTCTCCCCAGGTCCCCACCCCCCAGGTCCCAATGTCCCCAGTACCTGGTGTCCTGCTGTCCCCGTGTCTGCTGCTCCCATGTCCCGATATTCCCGATGTCCCCATGTCCTGGTGTCCCTGTGTCCCCGTGTCCCGGGGAGCGATGAATTGGAAAAGGAGGGATTGGGAAAAGGGGGGGGATTTTTCACAGGGTGGCTCCCGTCCCGCTGGTAATTGGGAAGCGTTTGGCGCGTGGGAAGCTGTTAACGAGCCAAAGAGCTCGTCCTGTGCCAGAACTCATCAAACAATTAAATTAATGGGGTGTTGCAGAAAAAACCCCACCATTATTATTGTGATAATAACCACGTTATTAGAACAGACCTGCTGGTGTTCTCGTACGGGAGAACGGGGCATCCCGGGGGTGGATGGACCCGGAACCTTACAGTTAAATGTATGTCATGGTATTGGGGGGAAAACGGAGGAGATGGAGGGAAAAGGGCTAATTAACAGGGCTCATTAACCACACCCGTTCAAGGGAGGGTGCCCGAAAAGGATCCAAGCCCTCGCTGTGACGCGGCTCCGAAAGAATTCACATTTCGATTAGTCAATTAATCTCTCGATGGGCAAATATTTGGCCAATTCCTGCGAGGACCTGGCAGCCTTCGCCGTCGCACGGGGCGCGTTTCCTCGCCCCGGACTGCCCGGTGGAGCTCGCGCGCCGTAAACGGGCGATGTTTTATTTTGCGCCATTTAATACAACGCATCGTTAGGGGCCGGGGCGGGGAGGACCGGGGAGGAGGATGAGGGGGCCGGGCGGGCATCGCTGGAGTCCGCCGGCCCCGGGTGGGGTTCCCGAATGGCTCCCGGCCGCCCTCTGCCCGCCGGGGCCCAGCCCCAGGCGAGGCCCAGGCTCCGGCCCAGGCCAGGCCAGGCCAGGCCTGCCCCCAGCTGCAGGGCTGCCGCGGGGAC
>JAYKAV010002684.1:267751-349222 GCA_035582835.1 Phoebastria nigripes
ACATTCAAGGTCAGGTTGGACGGGGCTCTGAGCAACCTGATCTGGTTGAAGATGTCCCTGCCCATGGCAGGGGGGTTGGACTGGATGGCCTGGAAAGGTCCTTTCCAACCCAAACCATTCTGTGATTCTAACCCTCCGTGTGGGGTAGGTTTATCATGTCCCTGGCTCTGACCCAAAACGCATCCGCGGGGTCCCCACCGGCCGTTTTGCTGTGCTGGCCGGGTGAGCTGAGGCCTTGGCCACAAATGCTGGTGCTGGCAAATCCTCCTTTCCCTTGCTGCTCTCAGTTCCACCTGGGATCCGGCTTTCTGCAGGGTTTCCAAACACCCGTCCCTCTCTCCGTAGGTGGTGGATTACTACAAAGAGGCCTGCCGGGCCCTGGAAAACTCAGAGACAGCCTCGCTGCTGGGAAAGATCCAGAAGGACTGGAAGAAGCTGGTTCAAATGAAGATCTATTATTTTGCTGCTGTGGCCCATGTAAGTGGGGAGACCAACTGGGGGGCTGCTTGGCTGCAGTGGGGGGGACCTGCCCTTTGCTCCCACCCCGGCTTGGGCTGCTCATGCCTGCCGTGGAGCGGTGCTCACCACAGCACGACCAACGAACGGGCTTTGGCTGCTCTGTGGGGTTTTCTTGCCCGTTTCAAAGATCTCCCTTGAGTTAAGGAGCTCTGACGTCGCTGATGCGTGTTTTCTTGCAGCTGCACATGGGAAAACAGGCAGAGGAGCAGCAGAAGTTTGGGGAAAGGGTAAGCAGAGCGGTGTCGGCCCATCTCATCTGGTCCGGGCTCTGGATCCTGGTCCTGCCCTGGGAGGGTTGAGTCCTGGAGGAGATTGTCACGCTAGTATCCGCAGCGCTGGGGACATGAGTGTGTCCCCAACAATGTCCTGCCTCCTGCAAGCGTTTGTGGGTGTTCTCGGAAAGCCCCGTTACGCTGAAGGAAGCTGCAGCTCTTGGGGGCTGGTGGTGGTGTTCCTGTGCAAAGCAAGGGCACCTGCTTCTGTGCCAACCCTGGTACCCCTAATTCCCGGTCTCTCTGCAGGTCATCTACTTCCAGAGCGCTCTGGATAAACTCAATGAAGCTATCAAGCTGGCAAAGGTGCGTTCCTGCTCCATCTGGTAGCAGTAATTGGTTTTTTTTAAAGTTACTGTGCTGAGCAGTGGCTCAGTCCAGCGGGATGCCAGACGGAGAAGATGAGAACTGGTGTCAGTTTAAAAGCTTTCCTTGCCGTTCAGTAGGTTGGCAAACCTGTGCTGGTTTCCCAAAGCATCACTTTGCTTCCCTCTGGGACATCCAGCCATGCCCAAGGCTCTGGTATCTTCTGGCCACTTGGTCTACCAGGGCTTTAGGGGGGATTGGTTTGGTTTTAGGAGCACATGGGCAGCTCCAGAAGGGCCGTGGGCCTGCAGCGCGCAGCCCTGCCGCGTTGGTGGGCTCCCCACGGAGCCCCTGCTGTCGGTGCTTGGGAAACCACGGACAGACCTGTGGCAGGGTCTGCGTGTGAAACAGGGACACGGGAGGATTTGGGGCTGCCTGCAGGCATCTCTGTTCCTTTCTGGGGCACAAGAGAGATGGCTGGCGAGGCTGGTGCTGGCTCCCAGGCACACTCGGGCTGTGGCCRCGGCATGCAGGGCTGCGATCGGCTGCTGGGACAGCGATACCTGTTCCCTGCCTGCGCTAACTCACTCTCATTTCTGCAGGGCCAGCCAGAAACCGTCCAGGAAGCCCTGAGATTCACCATGGATGTGATCGGTGGCAAGTGAGTCTGTGCACAGGGCACCCCTGGACATGACCGTCCTGCTTCTCTGTGGGTCAGAAATGCCTGGTGGCCGGAGCTGCCCCGGGAGTGTCCCTGGCGTCCCCTGACATGCAAAGCCAAGCACCCCGTGCTGCCTGAGGCTCCTGGGACGTGCGGCTGCTGTGGAAGTTGCTCTTTGCTCTCCCTGGAGCAAGCCCAAGAGACCCCAGGGCCTGACCCCACCAGGAGCGAGCTCAGTGAGCCGGGAGCGCTGTCCACTCCTCACCAACACTGCATCACTCCTTGTTTCTAGGTACAATTCGGCCAAAAAGGACAATGACTTCATCTACCACGAAGCTGTGCCTGCGCTGGACACCCTGCAGTCTGTGAAAGGTGAGGATGGGCAGTGCCCTCTCCTGCCAGCTCCTGATGGGAGAGGGACGCACACACGGTGGATCCGGGGGGCTCTGGGACCCTTGGGGCCAGTGGGGCTTCACGCCGTGATGCCCTGCTCTCCCGGGAGCTGCCAGGAATGAAGGTGTCGAGTGGGAGGACCCATCTTGGGAATAATCGGTTCCCCGTGGAGGTTTCAGGCATGTGTTGTGTCTTCGACCCCCAGGTGCCCCGTTGGTGAAAGCCCTCCCTGTCAACCCCACGGATCCAGCTGTCACYGGCCCTGATATATTTGCCAAGCTGGTGCCCATGGCTGCCCACGAGGCCTCTTCCCTGTACAGGTGTGTCCCGGGCTGCGGCGCGGGCGGGCACGGCTCTGGCCGGAGCAGGACAGCCAGCCGGCTGCCTGCTGCAGCGGTCACGGAGCTGGGGGCGCAGATCTCCAGCACCGAGCTCAACAAGGAGCCCCTGCCCCAGCTCAGCCTCTCTGCAGGCTGAAGGGAGCTGGAGGGGACCRAACCAGCTGCGGTGGTTTCCTTGGGGAGCCACCACCCTCCCCAAACGTCCCCGAGTYGTCCTCGTGTCTGGCTCCTGTCCATTGTCTCTCCTGGCAGCTGGAGCTGGCCGTGCTGCCCCAAAGGGCCGTGGGCGGCAGGGCCAGGGACAGACGAGGCTCCGGCTGATTCCTGCAGGTCTTAGAGCACTTGTGATTTACGATGCAGGTTTCCTTACAGCACTACAGGGTTTTTTTTCTCCTCTGTCATAGTGAGGAGAAGGCCAAACTGCTGAGAGACGTGATGGCAAAGATCGAAGCCAAGAACGAAGTGCTGGAGTACGTGTGAGGTGTAGCTGGATGGGGCCCTGGCCAATCCCTCCCTGCTGGAGACCCAGCCAGCAGTTGGGGCTCCCTGCGGCACAGGGGAGCCGGTGTCCCCATTATCCCCTCGCTGGGTTTCCCACCCCGGTGCCGACAGGAACGCAGACATCCCTGATCTCGTCACCCTCGTGCTGAGCACGGTTAAGTCCCAGTTTGCTCAGCTCTGGGGCAGACCCTGTCCCCCAGYGGGTTCCAGTCCCAGTAACCAGTCCCAGATTAACCCTGCGGCGCTGTGCCCTGAGCTGGCCGTGGTTTGGGATAGGGGGGAGCCCTTCCCCCTCGCTGGGGAGGCTCTGCCGCCACTCAGGGGCTTGTTCTCCTCACCTGTAGCCAGTTCATGGACTCCATGCAGCTGGACCCCGAGACCGTGGACAACCTGGACATGTACAGCCACATCCCCCCCATCCTGATGGAGAAATGTGCCGCGCTCAGCGTGCGCCCCGACACCGTCAAGAACCTCGTCCAGTCCATGCAGGGTAAGGACACGGGGACACGCAGGGGGGACCGGGGATGTCTGGGCTGGCCCTGGGGGCAGGCACGCTGCTCCCTGGCTGGGGCTTGGCGTTGGGAACGGCTGCTCCGATCACCAATTCTTTTCTGCTATAAATTCCTTAACCCCAAGGCATTTTTCCTGTTGGCCGGTCACAGGGGATGCTGCTTCCTTGCCGGCCAGGCCAGCCGTCACCCCGCTGGTGGCTGCAGCTCCCCATGCCCTGCCTGTGGGCTGCAGCCAAGGGGGTCGGTGCTGTCTGGAGGCCGTTGCGGGCATCTCCCCAGCGTAGGCAGGCCCTGAGCCCAGCACCCAGGCGTCTGGGCTGCGATGTCCTTGCCTTCTCTGGCCGCCCACAGCCAGATTTATTCTTCAGGCTGCTGTGTCGATGCCTGGCTTCAGGCTTGGAGCAGGCAGGGGCCAGGAGAAGCTCGTAGCAGGTGGTGGTTCAGCCCTTTCCCAGCCTCCGTGTCTCTCCCCTCCAGTGCTCTCCGGGGTCTTCACCGACGTGGAGGCTTCCCTGAAGGAGATCCGAGACCTCCTCGAGGAGGACGAGGCTCAGGAGCGGAAGCTGCAGGAATTGCTTGGGAAGGTCCCTCCGCCCCAGGGGTCTCCTCCGCCGCCGTCCCCAGGGCTGGCCGAGGTCAGCAAGGAGTGCTCCAAGTACATGGAGGTGCACGAGAARGCCAGCTTCACCAACACCGAGCTCCACAAAGCCATGAACCTGCACATCGGCAACCTCCGCCTGCTCAGCGGGCCGCTGGAGCAGGTCCGGGCCGCGCTGCCCTCGCCCACTTTGACCGAAGGTGAGTGGTGCTGCACCCCGGGGGGGCTGGCTGTGCTCGCGGCCGTCCCGGTCTCCCAGCCGCACCCCGGGCCGGGGGGCAAGGCAGGTCTGCTTCCCCTCCTGCCTCTCCGGGGCTCCCCTCGTGTCACCCTGCGCCTGGGCTTGCACTGCGTTGGCATCGGCCAGCTGCGTGGGCCGTTGTGAGCCAGCGTGGGGGCTTGTCCTCCTGAAAACCATGCAAAATGGGATCCTGGTGTGGGGGCAGAGACCCGGTTACTGCCCCGGCAAATGCCCGGCTTTGCCGTCGGGTGTGCCAGGACAAGCCGCAGGCTGGCTCCTTACCCCCGCGGTTCCCTCCCCTCGGCCGCAGCACATCCCGTGAGCGGGCTCAGGCTGGGGAGGCTGCGCCGGGGGCTCGGTGGGGTGCGGCACGGCTGCTCAGCCCTCCCTGTCCCCCAGACGACAAGCAGGTGCTGCAGAACCTGAAGCGAATCCTGGGCAAGGTGCAGGAGATGAGGGACCAGCGGACGTCCCTGGAGCAGCAGCTGCGCGAGATGATCCAGAAGGACGATATCACCACCTCGCTGGTCACCACCGACCGCTCCGAGATGAAGGTGGGTGCCAGCCGCCGTGTTTGGGGCAGCCCCTTCGTGTGCCACACATCCCAGTTAGGGCTGCAGCGAGAGCTCTGCTCCGTCCCAACCTACCTCCGAGCCTCCCCAGCCGCCTGCAGCCCCTCAGATCCTCCCCTCTCTCGGCAGAAACTCTTTGAGGAGCAGCTGAAGAAGTATGACCAGATCAAGGTCTACCTGGAGCAGAACCTGGCTGCCCAGGAGAACATCCTGAAGGCCCTGACGGATGCCAATGTCAAATACGCAGCTGTGCGCAAGGCCCTGGCCGAGGTGGAGCACAAGTGAGTGGTGTGCGGGGCTGGCCGGGGTCGGGGTGTGGGGGAAGAGTATTCCCCAGTGGGGTCTGGGTGCCCTGGTGGGGTCTGGGTGCATGGGAACAGCCCTCTCCCACCCCAAGGGAGAGGCGTGGGGTCACTGCTGGCTTCTCTAGCCTGTCCCTTGTCATGCCCCACTGCTGGGGGGCCACTGGTGGCTGTTTGTCCTGCACCCAGTGTCTGTCCCAGGTGGGTGCCGGTGGGTTCCCCGGGTCCCAGGAGCAGGGACACCCAGCTTTGGCCTGGCGTTACGTCCCCGCTCAGCCTCTCCACCCCCTCTCCCCAGGTGGAACACCACTGTTCAGACCTTGGTGGCCTCCTATGAAGCCTACGAGGACCTGATGAAGAAATCGCAGGAGGGGAAGGACTTCTACACCGACCTGGAGGGGAAAGCCACCAAACTGCTGGAGAAGGCCCGGGCTGCCTGCCAAGCCGCCGAGGCCAACAGGCAGCAGATCTTGGAGAAGTAGGTGGTGCCGTGCTTGCCGTGGAGACGCACGCGTGGGCTGGAGGGGGCGTAAAGCCGGGGCTGGGGTCCAAGCCCCTGCTCGCAGCGCGGTGTGACGCCCTCCGGGAGGTGGGAAGCACCTTTGGGTGCTGCTGGGTGATCTGGGCTGCGGCTCGAGGGTTTGGCTTTGGTGCAGTGGCTCCCTGTGCCGAAGGAGGAGGTGGGCAGCACCCACCTGGGCTTGCTCAGGGCCGGCAGCCCCGTGCTGACCCCCCGCCGCCTCCCGGCAGGGAGATGAAGAAGCAGCCGCCCCCTCGGCCCACGGCCCCCAAACCCGCCCTGCAGAAGAAGCCGCCGGAGCTGGAAGCCGGGGGGCTGGACGCCGGCGACCTGCCGCCGCTGGGCTCCCTGGTGCTGTCGGAGCTGCCGGAGGAGCTGCGGAGCCTGCCGCCCGACGTGCTGGCCGGGCACCTGGCCCGCCTGCCGCCCCCCACGCTGGCTGCCCTTGCCCTCAACCCGGCCCTGGCCGCCGGGCTGCGGCCCCCCGGCCCCGAGCCCTTCCTGCCCGCGGCCAGGCTGGCCAGCGCCCTGCTGCAGCCCTTCGCCCCGGCCCGCTTCCCGGCCCCCCCTGCCCTCCCCGGGCACTACCGTCTGCCGGCGGCACCCACCTCGGCACCGGGCCCCTTTCCCCCCGGCGGGGGGGCTCCGGTGCAGCTCCTGCAGCCCTCCGCCCCGCAGGCGGCTGGGCCCCCCCCCAGCTCGGCCCCAGCCACTGCCCCCCAGCTCTTCCCGGTGATGCGAGGCCCGGTGCAGCCCGGCACAGCCCCGGTGCAGCCCGGCTACGTGGGGCCCCACGTGCTTCCCCCACGCTCATCCCCGCAGCACGGCCCCCTGCCCGGCTCTGCTCCCGCTGCCTCCTATGGCCTGGGCCAGCCCGGGGTGCCTGCGCCCGGCGCCCTCAGACCCCCCGCCCTGGGGCCAGCACCCATGGGTGCCCAACCACCGGTGGGCGGCCCTGAGCCGGCCCCAGGCGCCCGGCCGGCCACCACCACTGTTGATAGCGTCCAGGCCCCCATCTCCAGCTGCGCCGCTCCCCCGCGGCTCCCCGGCCAGGGGCCAGCTGTGCCCCCAGGCCCCTTCCTGGCCCCGCAGCGCCCGGGGGGGCCCCCTGCCCCCTTCCCCTATGCCCAGGGGGGGCTGCAGCCCTTTGGGCAGCCGGCTGCTCAGCACCCGTTCCCTCCCGGGCAGCACCCGCACACCTTCGCCCCTGCAGCGCAGCTCCAGCCTGGCATGGAGATGCCCACCCGTGCCCAGGGTCCCCAGCAGTTCCCCCCTGCCCCCTTTCTGCCCCCGGGGAGAGCCCAGGTTCCGCTGCCCTTCCAGCCGCCCGCCCGGCCCCCGCTGCCCCCCCAGGCCCAGTTTGCCCAGCCCTTTGCTGGCCCCGGGGGGCCGCTGCCCCCGCCGGCCCCCGGGCAGCCCCCCCTGCCACCGCAGCTCTACCAGCTCCCGGGGCAGGACAAGCTGCCCCCGCAGGGACTCGCCCCGCACACGGGGGCCCTGCCCTTCCCCAGCGGCCCCCCTGCGCAGCCCCTGCACGCTGCGCTGGGGGGGCTGCAGCCGGTGCCCGCCAGCTCCCCTGCTCTGCCCTTCTGCCCTAGCCCGGCACCCCCCAGCAGCCAGATGCCCCCCGGCACCATGGCCCTGGGCCCCCCTCCGCCCGCCCCCGCCAGCCAGGCCGGCCCCCACCATGTCACCCCCTCTCCCAGCCCCGGCCTGGGCCAGCTGCAGGGCACGGTGGTGGTCCAGGGCCCCCTAGTCCCCTCTCCGGCCCCCTCCCCGCAGCCGGCCCTGCCCATGCAGCCCCCGGCACTGGTGCCCGGCTCCGGCAGCCTGCCGCAGAGACCCCCGCCCTCGCTGACGCCAGGCGCGGCCCCGCTCCCCCAGGGCCCCGGCGAGGTCCCCTTCCAGCGGCAGAGCTCCTCCACCGACGACCTCCTGTCCTCCAGCCCTGAGAGCCAGCACGGCGGCTCCAAGGCGGCCGTCGGGCAGCCCCTGCTGCAGCCCACCAAGGCGGACGCCAAGGAAGGGCAGAAGCCCAAGGCGGTGCAGCTGATCGAGAACGATCCCTACGAGAAGCCAGAGCGAGTCCTGCGGCTGCTGGCGGAGCTCGATCGCTTCCGCGGGCTGGTGGAGCAGCTGGAGCGCCCGGGGCCCGGTGGCACCAC
This sequence comes from Phoebastria nigripes, assembly GCA_035582835.1. NCBI lineage: Eukaryota > Metazoa > Chordata > Aves > Procellariiformes > Diomedeidae > Phoebastria > Phoebastria nigripes. The sequence goes on from JAYKAV010002684.1 coordinate 275,655, forward strand.
CGAGCTGGATGCCGTCTGGAAGGAGCTGCAGGACGCCCAGGAGCGGGACGCCCGGCAGCTCTCCATCGCCATCGCCCGCTGCTACTCCATGAAGAACCGGCACCAGGACATCATGCCCTACGACAGGAACCGCATCGTCCTCTGCTCGGGCAAGGACGACTACATCAATGCCAGCAGGGTGGAGGACCTCTCGCCTTACTGCCCCACCATCATCGCCACCCAGGCCCCGCTGCTGGGCACCGCTGCTGACTTCTGGCTGATGATCTACGAGCAGAAGGTCTCCGTCATCGTCATGCTGGTGTCGGAGCAGGAGCTGGACAAGGTAGGGCCCCGTCCCTGGGCGCGCGGCTCGTGGAGCTGGCTGGGGCAGGACGCGCTGTGGCCCCGAGGGACGGGACTTATGGCATCCCTTGCCCCTCCTGGCRCCCATCGCGCTCTCCTCCTGCGCTGGGGTCACCGTGCGGCAGCTCCAGGCCCCGACAGGAGGCGGTTGCCCTGGGTGGGGTGTTGCGGAGCTGCCAGGGGAGCAGTGAGCAGCTCCCCCCCCCACCTGCGCCYGCTCCTGAGGGCGCGCTCCCTTCCCTCCCCGCAGCAGAAGGTGCTGCGGTACTTCCCCCCGGAGCGGGGCCAGCCCGTGGTGCAGGGACCCATCACCCTCATCCTCACCAGCCTGAAGGTCGCCCCCACCCACGTGGAGAGGATGATCACGCTGCAGTATCGTGACCAGAGCCTCAAGCGCACCGTCGTCCACCTCCAGTTCACCTCCTGGCCGGAGCTGTATGGCGTGGGGGGGCACGGGGGGGTGGTGGGGGGCAGCATAGGGGTCCTGCTGCAGCTGGGGAGGGGGTGGGGTGGGAGGTCCAGCTGGAGCCCCATGGGACCCCTGAACTGCTCCTTCTCTGGGGGGGACCTCGGCTCCAGCCCCAGCGTGGGGAGGGTGTTTGGGGCAGCGCTGACCCCTCCTGGGGGGTGGGGGGGTTTGAGAGCGGGACCCCCACCCCAATGAGTGTGTTCCCCCCCACCCAGGGGCCTGCCYGACAGCAAGGGGAGCCTCCTCCGCTTCATCCAGGAGGTGCACGGCCACTACCTGCACCAGCGCCCGCTCCATACCCCCGTCGTCGTGCACTGCAGGTGAGCAGGGCTGGGGGGGCTCCCATGGGGCTGGGGGTGTGGGGTGCCCCCCCACTCGGGCTTGTCACAGCTGGGGCTGGGGGGGGTCTCTCCGCAGCTCCGGGGTGGGCCGCACCGGGGCCTTCTGCCTGCTCTACGCGGCCATGCAGGAGGTGGAGGCGGGCAACGGCATCCCCGACTTGGCCCAGCTGGTCAAGCGGATGCGGCAGCAGCGCAAGCACATGCTCCAGGAGAAGGTAGCGGGGAGGGGGCCGCTGCCCCCCCTCGGGGCGTGTGGGGCGGGGGGGCCGCTGCCTTGGGTGGGGCTCACCCTGCCCTCCTCCTCCTCCTCCTCCTCCTCCCCTGCAGCTCCACCTCAAGTTCTGCTACGAGGCCCTCCTGCTGCACGCTGAGCAGGTGCTGCACCGCCACGGTGTGGGTGCCCCTGCTGTCCCCAAGGCCACCAACAGTGCCTCCCCCAAGGTGGGTGCAGGGTGGGGGGGTGCCGGGGGGGTTCTGGGGGGCTCCGCCACCCCCAGGGCTCACGAGAGGCCTCTCTCCCGCAGCTCTACTTCCACCAGGACCCCCAGGACCTGGTCCTGGGTGGGGACATGCCCATCAGCTCCATCCAGGCCACTATCGCCAAGCTGAGCATCAAGCCGGCGGGGGCCAGCGGGGAGCCCGGGGGGGGCTGGATGCCGGATCCTGCCCCCCCGCCGGATGCCGCGGACATGGAGGCGCTGCCGGTGCTGCCCGACGGCGTGATGGATGGTGTAGGTGCCCCTGTCCCTGAGCCACCCCCCCCAGGGCCACCCATCCCTGAGCCACCTGGTGACACCGAGAGCAGCAACCACCTGGTGGTGGAGAGCCCCGAGGCCCCCGGGGGGGAGCCGGCAGCCCCCCCGGCTGCCCCCTCCTCCTCCTCGCTGGAGCTGCTGGCCTCCCTCACGCCCGAGGCCTTCACCCTGGACGCCTCCCTCAAGGGCAAGCAGCGGATGAACAAGCAGAACTTCCTGCAGGCGCAGACGGGCGAGGGCCTGCGGGGGCCCCGGCCCAGCGACGACCCCCTCAGCATGCTCGACCCCCTCTGGACGCTCAACAAGACGTGAGGGGGGTGGCGGGGTCCATCCCCCATCCCCCCCCCGACCCAGCACTACAGCCCCAGGCCCCTGCCTGCTCCCCCTGCCTGCAGGCACCGCCCTCCCCTGGTGCCTGTCCCCCAGCCCTCGCGCTGGGCCCCAGTTTGGGATGGGAACACCCCAGGCAGCTGTGGCTGGGGTACCCCGAGGGCTGGGGGGCATTGGGGGGGGTCTGCCTTCCCCTCCGCCCCCCCCCCAGCCCCTCTGCTTTGTACAGGTGTAACATTGGTGGTCACCACACTACTTGACTCCAGTTAGAACTGACTTTTTCAGCTCTTTGCTACTAAAATAAAGAGAGTTTGATCTGCAGCTGTGCTGGGCCCTGGTGGTCCCGGGGGGCTGCAAGGGGAGGGCGGTGGGTGCAGGAGTTGTTGGGCAGCGGCGCAGCCATTCTCAGGTTAGTTCCGTTTAATGGCGGTGTCCTCGTACACCTTATAAAACACGATCTGGTACAAAAAGCATCCCCTGTACAGTACAAAGCGTACAGCTGGGCTAAGGCCAACCGAGGTGGAGGGGGAGCCCTGCGGCGGGCAGGGGCTGGGGCTGCCCCACGGCCCCCCGGGGGAGCTGCCCAGGCCTTTGGTCCCTCCGGCCGTGCTCAGGGCCTCCCGCCTGCCCCGGGGCTGGCGCGGCGCTGCCTCTACAATCACCAGGATTCAATTAACAGACGTCATTGGCGTTTACTGAAGGGAAGAGAGCGTTAGAGGAAGGGTTCGGTCCCGGCTCTGCTCACAGGCTCGTGCCCCCCTGCCAGGGCGTGGGGCAGCTGCTCGGCCCCTGCCCYTCGCTGCCTGGGGCTGGCGCGGGGCCTGTAGTGCAACTGGGGAGGGGAGCTGAGCGCCCYGGCACGCGATGGAGAGTTCCTGGGGGAGAAGCCCCGTGCCTGGGGGTGCTGCCAGCCCACGGCAAGGCGCTTTGGTCCCACTGCTCCCCCACTGTGGCCCCGAGCCCTCCTGGCTCCCCCCAGCATCAATCGGGCCATCTCCCCCTGCCCCGAGGGGGGTTTCTCCCCAGTTCCTGCAGGGAGGATGGGGGCAAGGGCTGCCTGCCCGCTCCCAACCTGAGAAAAGCCTCCTCTGCGGGAAGAGGAAGAGGAGGAGGAAGGTGCTATTGCTGCAAACTGGGCAAAGGAGAAAGCCGGGAAAGGCGGCTGCACACAGGAGCAGGTCCTGTGCCAGGACCATGCGGCAGCGGGGCCGAGCCCCAGGGYGGCTCTGCCACGGCAGCTTGGTGGAGCGAGGGCGGGCGCGCCGGCGTGGGCGCTGCCGGGCTGCTGCTCCCGCGCTCTCCTGCCATAATAAATAAATATATACAGCATATAAATAAATAGGGCAGGGACTGCTGCAGCACAGAGCCCGCAAGGGGCAGGGCCAGCCTGGAGCCAGGCGGTTGGGCCCTGCCTGCGCTCTAAGGCACGTGGAGGCCAAGCCAAGTGCCCAGGCGGGGTCAGCCCCGTCCTTGCCCCGGTGACTGCTGCGCTCAGTGCCAGGGGCTCCCCAAGGGCTGGCAGCCCCCAGCTGCTCCTCTCTGGCCTGGGGCTCACACTCGCAGCCGCTCTGGGGCCAGGCTGGGCACGCCGGGCTGTTCTCTGTGCCCCGGGAGCGGGCGTTGGGCTGGGCTGGCCGCTGCAGGGTCTCCTGCGGGCAGGCTGGATGCCCTGGCCCTGCTGCCAGCAAAGGCAGGCTCGGAGCAGGCTGGGCAGCGCTGCCCGCGACAGCCCCGCTGTGCTGAGGGCTGTGAACAAGCTGGAACCTGCTGAGACAGGGCTGGGCCCAGCTTAGCTCAGCTACCGCCGCAACAGGCACCAACGCTCCCCCAGCTCCATGCCGCACTCCAGCACCCGCTGCCGTCGTTCGGTCTCCCCAGACGGCGGGTCGGCTCTGGGGAGCCCCCACCACCGCACGCTGTCCCCATCTCCTGTCCGGTCTTGAGCAGGGGGGCAGAGCGGAGCTCAGCACCTCGGGCGCTCCATCCCTGCAGCCCCGACGTGTCCCTCTGCGCCAGCCCGCGCAGCCCCAGGACCACACGTGCCTCTGGGGAGCCCCAGCGACCGGGCGGAAGATGCAGGAAACGGGGAGAAGAGGAGGGCTCGGGCCCTGCAGACCGTTGGGTGACAAGAGTCCAGTTTACGAGGTGGGAAGGCGACAGAGGCACGGACAGAGCGATGGAGCTGGCGTCCCCATCCCCTCGCCCAGAGCCCGCCCCTCGTCTGCCCACATCGCCCTCAACTACAGAGGGGGCCCAGGCGCCCCGTCCCACCTGCCTCGCTCCACCCAGGCTCCAGCGCCTGCCCCTCCTCCTCAGTCCAATTTCTCCAGCACCGAGGGCACATAGACCAGGCTGAGCTCGCTCCCGAAGTTGCAGACGATGGCGGCGTTCTCCAGCACGAGGATCTGCCGCGCAGGCTGCGACTCGTTGCTCTTCCCCAGGTAGACCGTCTGGAGCAGGTCGCCGTAGCCGATGTCCCAGAAGGAGACGCAGCCCTGGCCTCCTGTCACCAGCAGGTTGTCGGAGATCACGCCCAGGCTGGCACCGCAGCCCATCTCCTACGTGGAATGAGAGCACATCAGAGAGCCGAGCCCACAGCAGGCGTCCTGGCAGGAACTGCTCCGCGAGGGAGGGAGCAGCCTGCCCACGCCGCTTCTGCGGCCAGCCCTTGCCGTGGCTGGGAAGAGGGCGTTTAGCCGCAGCCCCTCTGCCAGCCCGGCCCCGCGGGTGCACACGTGCTGGAATGGGGCCACAGAGCCTCGCAGCCGGGACAGCRCGGTCTGGCCAAGCAATGGATTCGGTCTTTTCTGAGTTCTTGCACGTTATATTTACAAACAGGGAAGTCCTCCAAAGCGTGTGGAGCTTAAATAGAGATCCCTTCACACCACAAGCCCAGCAGAGCTGGTCTGCGGGGTTTGGTGGGGCCCAGAAAAAGCATGGAAGCACCCTTAAGCTTTCCCTGGCTGCTCCCCAGCTACCAACCTGCTGGATAGAATAGAGCTTGATCCCCGAGCTGCGGTCCCAGATGCTGATCACRTCGTCCAAGCCGCTGCTGATGACGCAGGAGGTTGTGCAGGTGAGGGATGTGACGTCCCCTCGGTGGGCGTACATGTGGCTGACCTTGCTCCCCGTCAGCACATCCCAAAGGCAGATGGCACCGTCCTGGCCTCCGCTCGCTAGCACCATCGTCTGCAAGGACACAGGTCAGGAACCTCAGCAGACGGCAGACAGCACCCTTTCCATCACACCCCGGGGCTTCGCAGTGCCACGGACACGGGAAGCCGCTGAACACACCGGCCAATTCCGTATACAAGCACTTCCAGTGCTCCGGGCACGCTCCCAGGCTGTAGGAGGTCACAGGAATGTGGGATGGAAAGCTGAACTGCTGGCTCAGTGTCTTCCCTGCCTTTGTACAGGTGTTCGAGCAGGCTGGAGGTAACAAAACCTCAAGCCCACCAGGACTCCCAGGTGAAGAGAAACCTAAATTCATTTAAACAGAGCTGTGAAGCACACAGCTGTGGCTCGCCTTCTTCTTTCCAAGGGGAGCTGGTACGCAAAGCCTCCCTGGGAGTTCACTGCAGAGCAGGGCACGCTCTGCTAGGTCCTGTCGTTAGCCTTGCTCACCTCTCCAGCCCTGGCAGTGCAGGCTGTGCATCAGCTCGGCTAAGCCTACGCTGCCTCGCCCAGGAGACAGCCGGTCCCCAGGAGGGCAGACATTCACAGGGCAGGGAACATCTCCTGGGCCAGTTTCAGCTCTGTGCTCCCAGCTCTGCCTTCAGAGGCTCCCTGGCTTCAGACCTGCGTTCAGAACAGCTGACCCGGCAGCAAGGGTACAGTGGGAATGGGGCTTTCCTGCTCCAAACAGGGCAGGGAGACAAACCACCTCCAGGGAACAGGATTGCTGAGCTCGCAGTTAGCTGGGTGGGGAAAATAATGGTTCAGCTTGTAAGGCACATGGTGAGCACACCGTTACAGCAGCCAGCGAACCCTCTGCATCCTCAGAGAAGCACACATCAACTTCTCTGTGTGCAAACCAGAAGAGGGTCCCAGCTGGGTCCCTCTGGCTGAACCAGCGGCTCAGCAGCCGTATATAAAGGATGTTCTTCCCGGTGCAGACCCAGCTGTACCTTACCTGATCAATGTACACAGCTGTGATTGCTCCTGAGTGACCCTGCAGTGTGAACAAACAGCACGAGTCTTCCAGCCGAAACACCTGCAGGGCAGAAGAGGCAGATTTGAGCATCCACAAGGCAGCCGTACTACCTGAGCCTTATCGCTCTTGCTTATGAAGCAACATATCTCACTTTATCTTCCTTACTGCCATCCCCCTCTCACGGCAGAGTCAGAGCCTGTCGGCGATTCAGGACATGGACGCTGCTGCCAAGGGCAGGGGAAGAGGGTAGTGTCGGGCAATGACAGGGCAGGGAAGCGACGTGCATGGCTGAAGGGGACAGCTGCTGCTGGAAGGGACGAGGAGAAGACAGGGGATACCCCAGAACCCAGACCCTGCTATTCATGAAGTCACCCAGCCCTAAGGCAAGAGGATCTCATGCTCTGCTTAGGAAGCTACCTCACACTGGGCTCCGTGCTTCTAACTCCACCGAGGGGCCACATCCAGGCAGACAAATATAACATGGGGAGCTTCAGGGATGCACTGGATTGAACTCCAACCACACCACCCCGAACACTCGCCTACCTTTGTGCATGTACACACGTCAGCTTTGCCCCCCACCCGCGTATGAGACAAGCTCACATCCCATGACGTCCCCAGGACGGATAAGCACCCACCCCACCCCCCCAGTTACAGGGCAGCAGCAGCCTCGGACCGCAGCCTCGGAAGCCTTACTCTCAGAGTGTGGTCCTGGCTCCCAGTGACCAGCCGTCCAGCCGCAGCCTTCAGCGCCGTGATCGGCTTCTGGTGGGCGCAGGACACGGTGTGGGTGAGCTGACACATGATGATGTCGCTGCTGCTGAACACGGGGGAGGAGGGGATGCTGCTTCTGCTCGGGGCTCCTGTGGCRAGACATGCAGGTAAGGCCTCAGTGCAGCGGACACACAGCCTTACACTCCAAGACTAATATCACCCAGAAACTGTGTGATACCAGGGATGCCTGGATGCTGAACTTTAAGGAATTTGAACCTGGTCCTCCAAAGAGCCGAACACTCGGCACTCTGGCTGACACCAACAGAAGCTACAGCTGCTCAGCACTCATGAACAACTAGAGTGAGGGTATCCAACAGGGTCCTCAGCAGCAGAACCCCCTTCTGCAGATCAGTGGCCCCTATGCAGTAAGTCTTCTGCCAGACTGAGATCCCTGAAGCCCAAGAGCACTGTGGTTACCCTTGTCAGAGGCAGAACGGACAGCTGGGCACAAGACTTTCTGCACTCTATGGGGAAAAGTCATTTCCACAGCCAGTCCTTTCCTGCAGAGCCTGCTCCACTTCCAGATCTACAGCTTGCAGGTCCCAGGGCATCCACCCAGGAATGCAACCATTCTCCTGGAGTAAGGCCAGGGCTTCTCTCCCCTCCAGGCCACTCCAGAACCAAAGGAGCCACTGCACTGCAAACCAGTTACCACCATGGACTAGTTTTGTGTGTGTYGTGGTTGTGCCGAGGCCCCAGGCTACATTGTGGTTGCGTGGGGCTACGTGGTGTGCAAACAAGTGAGAAAAGGCCTTGCTGAAGGAGAAAATAAGTGAGAAGTGGGAGACRAAAGAGGTACGGGGCAGAGCTGACCCTGCCTCCAGACCTATGCACTGGAGGAAACCAGCACTCGAGACGCTCTCCCTGCATAGGGAACTCCCAAAGTATTCCTCACCTCTCCACAGCAGCTGGTTTGGCACCCTGCAACACAGGGGTTTTTTGGAGCCGAGCGTTATTACGACAGCTTAAGAAGTGGGTGTGAGGAAGAGTCAGCTGCAAGAAGGCAAGGGAAGAGGAAAAGGCTCGGCGGAGCTCAGAGCGGTGCACAGCACACTCGGACGCTTGCTTACCTCGGAACTGCAGGTGGTTCAAGGACGTGTGTGTCTCTAGCAAAAAGAAATCTAAAGAGCCATTCAACCGGGCAGCAACGATCCTGAGGGAGAAACACAGGCACATGAGGAGAGGCCCTTCCCGGCTCTCACAGGGTGAGGAGCCCTGAGACCAGGCACCTTCCGAGGCAGAGCACAAACCACGCAGGCTCCTCCTGTGAGGAGGCACTCCTGACTGCAAGGAAGAGGGCTCGGAAATTGTATTAAGCTCAGACCGCAGAATAAACTGGCAGATGGCAATGCCTCTTGAATAACAGCACACAGAAACCAGTGACCCAAAGGCCCCATCTCCCAGCCCTGAATTATTCTGGATATTCAGCTACTAGAAAGACTGAATATCTGTATGAAGAAGTGGCTGCTGGAGCAGACCTGGACCCAGGAAAGCTCGCTCCACCATGCCCAGCTTGAGAGGTGGACGCGTGGGAAGGAGGAGACTTCCCAGCAGAGCCTCTGCCATCTGGAGCTGTTCAACCTCCGTGGCAGGAGGGTCAGGGCTGGGGTCCTGGCTCACACCACGTGTTCTCCTCCCCTCGCAGGAGACCACCGAGCACAAACGCAATTACCTGTTGTTCAGGAAGACAAGCGCTGTGATGCCAGATTGACTTTCGTCATTACTGCTACGGAGGGTCCCCTCGATAGCATCCCAAACCTGGAAGGAGAAAGGATTACTGCTGTGATCCTGACCGTCGCAGATGGAGGAGTCGGTGATCCACGTAACAGCTAACCTGTGCTGTGCCGCATATATCCCGTGGCCCCCTTAGCTGTCTGATCTTAATGAAGGAGCCTGTAGGCAGCTCCCACTTGGCACTAGTGACTACAATCATCAATATCCTTTTATCTATCTTAAAGTAAAGCAGCAAGTTCTCAAGTGAACATCCTTTTGTTTGACAGCAGAAATGATGAATAGAATTCTTTTCTTGGAAGAAAATCCCCTAAGAGCTCTAAGGACCACAGTGCCGGCTGACCTCTCCAGGGACATGATCCGCATGGAGTGCCGTGCTCAGACTGGAGGTCTGTCCAACACTGCACAACATGGGGCTCCCTGCAACGGGAGGGACGTAAGATCACACGATCCTCTTTTTCCTTCTAGCGTTACTGCCAATAAATGGTATTTTAATCAATACTTCACAATCTGCATGCCTTTCTTACTGGGGTCACAATGAACGCTAGCCCCGGTGCACCACAGAGGCACCCTGCAGCAGCACGGGCTCCTGCTGCATGCTCCCCATCCCCAGCTCTGCAGCACCCCTCTTCGGTCCCGGTCAGCCCCACTTCTGCCCTGTTCCAAGGATGAAGTGCTCTGGATTTTGAAGCAATATTGTGATGTCGACTGGAAACAAGATTCAGCAGCAAAATTCAGTCAGTGTCTCAAAGCAGCTGCTCAGGAGAAGGTACCTGAGCTCAAAAGCATAYTTAAAGGACAAAGAAAAACAATGGAGTGGCCTGCCTGTGTCTTTGTTGGGAAGAACGAGAGCCGCCCACATGGAGCACAGGTCAAAAAATCATTAACAATTTTATTTCAAAATGTGTTTGTTTAAAAAAAAGACCCTCCATTTATTTTGAAGGAAAAATTCTAACTTAATTTCCAAAAACAAAATTAAAATTAAACTAATTCTGAAAGTTTCTCATTAGAGGAGATTTAAATTTCCGATTAAAATTTCCTTCAAAACCTGTATCATTCCTATAGAATTCCTATTAATTTTATCTTATTTCATGACTGAGCAGTAACATTACTTAATGACATGGCAATCTTTAAGCTTCTTCAGTCTTACAGAGCTGCTGGCAGCTCACCCAGTGCCTGGGCTGGCAGTGAGCCTCGCTCCTCACCTCCAGCTTCCCGTTACTCCGGCCAGCCACAATCAGGTTCCCTTGCAGGTCCAGGCTCCAGACAGAGCTCTCCAGGTCTCCTCCCCAGGAAGGAAGCGGTGACGATTTGTCAAATCCCGTAAAAGACTCGTCCCCCAGGCTCCTCCTGCGGCTGCTGCAGCCTCCCTCCTCAGTCCCGCAGCCCAGGGAGCGGGGACTGCCACTCCCCGTGCAGAAGCCAGCCTGTCCATGCGGGGCTGAGAGGCCAGTGAAGTTCATGCAGTTTGAAGTGCTGTGCTCTTCATACACTTTACCAACCAGGCTGCTGAAGTCGTACCCAGTCTCCTTGTGGCGACCGCCCACAGCACGGAGCCGCGTCTCCGACTCAGCCACCCTCACCTGCTCAGAGAAGTTTGTGTCAATGAGAGATGTGAGGTCTGGCTGGTCRCAGAAAAGCGGAGGCTGGGGAGGGCTGAGCATCCTTTTGAGCTGGTGACTGTTCTCAAAAGAGTCGTCCAGACCATTCTTGCCATCCGGACTATGATCCCAGCTTTCCTGGTAATCAAAGATGCCACTGCTGTCTCTTCGCAACCTAAAACACATAATAAAAGCTCAGTCCTCCCACCTCTACTGTCGGAGAGGGCTGGTTTCTTACAGAGGGGTTTGCACCAGCTGCTGAGCAGCGATTGTGGAGAGACCTGCCCGCAGTTGAATGGCTTGGTACAGACACCACTTACCTTGGTTTGGGAATAACGGTGAGGCAGTCGCCAGTCTGAGCATCCCACACACGGATCTGGCCCACCAGGCAGCAGCTGACAAGCAGCATCCCATCACTAGCCAGACATTCGATGTCCTGGGAAGGAAGAATAAGCACAGCTGAGCGCGTAGCACCACCGAGGCCTCTGGACTCGGACAATCACCTTGAGTGTGGCTGAGGAACTATATAGATGATAAATTTTATGTCAAAACTACGTGGCTGGCTTAGCAACCTAGGGATACCCGGAGAACATGAGTACATCTTTGCCCAGAGTCCTAGATGTGCACTAGGCTGCTGCAAATCAGACAGACTCCATCCGTCTTCCCTTTCCCTGACAAAGTATGGCCCAAAGAGATGGTAGGATCAGGAACAGAGGAGCAGCTTCTCTGGAAGACATGGCACAATGTTTCAAACTCCATCTGACTGGGTGCCCAAGCGGTTTGTTTCATCTCAGAATGGGAAGAAACATCTTTCCCCTCAAGAAAAATGAGTGAACTGAGCAGCAGCACACTTCTGTACAAACCCATGGATGCTTTTAGCACTGGAAACAACATTTAACAGCCCAAACCTATGCACTAACTTTGGGGAAGCAGGGAAAAAATGATCCAGTAGGCATTAAATATCAGGAACCTAGAGCTACCCCAGCAAAGAAGGCTGGATCAGCCCAGCCAATAAAAGCCAACAACTGGCTACACAGAGAAGGTAATAACAGCAATTGCAAGAAGCTCAGAGCGAGTCCCAGGAAGAAATGGAAAAGTCCTACAGGAAACTTCATGCTAAAATATCCTTTTATATATATATATATATATATATATATAAAAATATATATATATAAAATTCGCTCCAGCTGTTAGTCTCCACAGCTGCATTATGCTAAGGCTGCATAGCTGGTCTGTCCTTCATGAGGGCTGTTATTTAAATAAAACAAAGAAAACAGAAGATGTGTGGCCAAGTCGGTGAAATGCCTCTCTTGTAAGGACTGCAACCATCGACCTACCATGAGGTGACCCCTGAGAACCAAGGGGACGATCTCAGTCTCAGGTGGGGAGTAGCCGTAATCGTCACAGGGCAGGTCCCCCCTCTTCCTCCTGCTGTGAGAGAGCCCGTTCTGCCCATAGTTCTTGGGGCAGAACACCCTGTAGAGGCAGAAGAGCAGGAGGACCAGGATAATGCCCGAGGCCAGACCCAGAGCAGCCACCCTGGTAGGAGAGACAGACAGACACAAAGACAAAAAGAAGGTGAGATAAAAGAACCAATTACTAGTTAGTCCACAGATAGAGTTTGAAAAATACTGTGAAAGTCCTACACATGTTGCTGGTCTAAATTTTTCAGCTGAGAAAAATTTCCAACAAGCTATAGTGATTTGTGGAAAATTAAAGTGTTTTTTTCATGGGAAAATGTCAACTTCAACAAGATTTTCAGACTTTTCAATAAGAAAAGTACATAGCAACTAAGACTTTAAGAAAAACGCTAGATGGGGATCAGGATAATATAAAGTGCGTTCAACACAGCCAAAGGAGAACTGCAGGTTCAGAGGGCAAGCTGGGAGCCTGTCTTCTCAGCAGAAAGGAAGGTCCCTGCTTGCATGAGAGTTTGATCTAACACCCAATAAAGCATTACTGAATCATGACGTTTATCCCCAAAGACTAACTCCTATCCCTGTTACCCAGCAATAAACCCCATAATGCATCATGTGTGGTGCTAGGAGTAACAGTTTTAGCATCACCAAGCCATCCAATTAAAATACGTCTAAGCTTAATCTTCAAAATAGATGACTAATTGCACAACAGTTACTAGATTATAGTGAACACTTGCATACATATCAAGTTTGTACGCCATTTGTCCATAGTCATCGATATATATTGACAAGCAGCTCCCACCAACGGCAACGTGCGCTAACAACCTGGGCTGCACACACCATGTCCTGCCAGGGAACTCAGAAAAACAGTGCCAGGAGAGATTGATTTAATGCTGCGGTAGCTGAGCTAGACTGTCCTGAGCATTACAGGATTTTGCACTGAAGCTTTACAAATATTTTTTGTTTTCCCTCCAGGAGAAGAGCCAAACAGCAACCCTTGTCTCCAAGGGAGTTAAGGCATGGTCAGAAGGCTGTATCAAGGACTCTCTTACTTGTAAAGAGTGACATCCTGGTGCCCTTGCAGCTTGGATGAGGCTTGGTCAGGCTGAGCTTCAGCATCCAGCTTCCCACTGCTTGAAGATAAGAAGGGGTGGTAGCGGTTAGCCTCCTGGGGATGCCGCACTTCTAAGGCCTCTTGTGGGTTCAGGTACAGCGTGACAGGGATTGCTGGAAGGATGCTGATGTATCTGAAGGAACGGAAAGATGAGAACAGCTTAGGAACAACAAACACAAAAAGACACAAAAATCCTAACAGGTAACCCAGCTCATCTTCTCACTAGCAGCCAATGGAGGTCTCAGTATGTACTTTCAGTCCAGTAGTTTCAGATATGCTAAACTAAAGACCTCCTTTGAAATATTTTTCTCTAAAGATATTTCCCAGGTCTTAACCCTTAACTCTGTGGAAGAGGTTAAGAGCCAACAGTGGAATAAACTACTGATGAGATCAAATGKATCACACAGGTTTAAGTAAGGATATAATGATCTGGTCCGGCTTCCTGTACACTGCAGGCCAGAAGATTTCACCAAGAAGTTTCTTCAGCTCACATGTCTCTATTCCTCACATGTACCATCCCCATCACTTACAAATGATCATATATTGTTTTACAAAATTCTAAACGTCACCTCCAGGGCAAAGGAAGACAACAAGCACTTAATACACCCAAGAGCACAGAGAGAAACACAACCCTTATTCTCAGACAAACAGTCCTGGAGAGTTTGGTACCTCCGCACCACGCAGGAGGGCCTGTTTAATAGTCTCCTCCTGAAGACACATTTGGAGTAAGCCACGTGGAACACAAATTATCTAACTCAGAAGGACGAAGGACAGAAGAAAGAAAAATGCTTGGGGGCAATTCCACAGTCCAAAGTGCCTGCGGCACTCAATGCCAGCCCACTTGCCTCTTGGCCAGCGTGATATTGTAGTAGCTGAAGAGGGATGGCCAGTGTCTGAAGGAAAGCTTCCTCCAAATCTCCTCATCCTCTGCTCCCCAGGTAACTTCTGCTTCAGCTCCAAGCTCTGTCTGTCCATTCCCTTTGCCCTCCGGTCCGTGGGCCCAAGTGTGCTGGTTTGTCTCCAGCCTGCTCAGGGACTCCAGCCCTGACTTCTGCTCACGCTGCTGCGTCTGGTTTTCTGACAGCTGTATAGGGTCCGAGGGGAAGACTGAGAGATCAATCTTGGGGTCCCCAGCAGGTAGGACCCCTCCAGGAACAGGCATAGGAGGCAGACCTGCTTCACCCAAAGGACTTTGTTCAGTGACCTGTGACGTGAGGTAGGTGCGGAGACCAGCAGGATCCGTGTAAACCAGGATTCCAATCCAGATCACCGTCCCAGCCTACATATGATGAGCAAAGAGACAAGCTCGTTTAGTACATGGCCTTCACACTCTGCCTCCAACACCTCGTCAGCCATCTGAGCTGATCAACAACATCCCAACCAAGGGTACACCCTGCACTCAGTTATGGTCTTACTCCCAGCAGGCACTTATCCTCTAAGGAGAGGTTGCACAGCACGCACAAAAACTGAACGCTATTTTTCTGTGAGCCATCTGACTCAACCTGATGGTGGGAACCCCATTTCTCCCACACAAACGCACAGCAGGGAAGAGACTCCTTGCTGGTGGCTGGGACCAGCACATCTGCCACCCTCAAATAGGGCTGGAAAGGCTTAATTCAGGGTTCTGGTTCATGAACTCTGCAAGACCTACTGCAGCAGCCACAGTTCACAGACTGATGTATTAATTTAACTTAAACTGCCATCAATGTTAGTTGACAGTAACAGTCTGGGCTGTGGTCTGTAGAGCCGAGGAACCCACTCGTTCCTCCGCTTCCATTATAGACACCCAGAACAGAGATGGGGGAGACAAGCAGGGGCAGTAACTGGTGTAACCGCTGCAGTTACACCTGCAAAAGGAAAAGCCTTAGTCTTTCATACAGCAAAACATCTCCATGCCTTTAGTCCACATTATCTGCAGGAACAAAACATGATTTCTGCTCTGTAAACACCTTCTCTCCCCACTCATACAGTCCTTGAAAATCTGCTTATATAAAAGCAGATTTTTGTCTCAAAGCAAATATCAGAAAATTACCCACTACCACCCAAACATCATACAAACAGCAGAGCCTTGGAGCTAATGCATGCAGAGTGACGTTTGAGGGAAGTATTTCTTGAACTGTATTTACCACAGGGCAGCATAAGTCTTGCAGGGGAACAAGGATGCATGAAATGTTGGGCTTCTTTTTCCCCCCCGGAAGCCTATTTGGGTTGGGTTAGTGTCCAGCAGGAAGGGGCACTGGATAACAAACACCACATGGCATACCATGATGAGTCTCTGGGCCAGCCGGGTCCTGGCGAAGAAGTAGATCACCCGCAGCCTCTTTGGCAGGCGCAGATTCCTGAAAGACGATGGCTGYAGGGTGATGGTGTGGGGGGTGGCAGGTCGCATAGCTGGCTGGCGTTCATAGCGCTGAGAGCGGCTGACAGGCTTCGCTGGGGGCATGCAGGCTTCTGCTGGCAATCGTTTGTTCAGATCAGCGAGCTGCCAAGAGAAAAGCAAATGTGTGAGAGCTGTGATGATGAGGTCCCTCAAGAGAAATGTGTGCAGAGACAGCTATCTTTGATACATGCCCACGTCTGAGTTCCCACCTTCACTCTCAAATCAATCTGTCCCAGCTTCTTTCTGGCACAYACTCCCTTCTTCGTCCAGCCATGGTCACCTGTTTGTGACTGTGTCTCCTTCCAGCCCATTTACCCCAAATCTGCACGTTTATATACCTGAGGGTGTCTTGTTCCCTCAAGTGTCCTGTCCCCAATCCCTGCGTATGTGTAACCAAACAAGTACTGCCCTGGAACTTTTCCAGCTCAGTCTTTTCTGTTTAAAGAGTGAAAATCACAAGGTGTGCTTCCTTTAATCCTCCCACGATAGCAGAGAAGGAAGACCCAAGGCAAAACCCCATGTTCTTGGCCTTTCCTTACCTCCATACGGCGAATGTCAATGGACAGCACGGTAGTGAAGAAAAACATCTGCAGAAAGAAGTCAGACACCAGGCCGACCACAGCAAAGAGGCAGAACTCCTGCAGACAGGACACAATGATTAGCTACGGCAGCTGCGGAGACAATGGTAAATATTTCAACTTCAGAAAAAGGGAAAGTCAGAAAATTCTTGCCCAGAGCACAGGCCTGAGTCTATTTTACTGACAAATCCTATTATCGATATTTTGTAATAGTTGAGAGTTTGGTGCTTGAAAAGTCCGTGTGAGAACTCAAGAGCATATTTATTCAGATTCGCATTCTTTGTTCTTCTTAGCCATAAAACATCAAAGCACCATAGGAAAAACCGGCAGAGGATGTTTTCCCAGTTCACAAAGCCACGGCAGGGCTGCAGCCAGAGCTCTCAGCCTCCTGCCCATGCGTTCAAATCACAAAGCCAAACAGCCTCCAATGGTGACAGTTTCCTGCATGTTACCAGTGAACCTCAGCCCTGATTTAAAATTCCTCCAGGAACACAGGTTGCTCAGGAACTGGATCAATCACTCTCCACTGTACGTCTGTGTACTTGTTTCTAGCCATTCTCCAGGACCGCACTAAACCATTTCTGCTTAAATCACACTTTTGGCTAATGTATGTTTAATGGGCAAATTTCATTTCTATGCCTCTGGAAGAAAAGTCCCATACCTACTCTCAGAGGTCTCTAAACACCAAGTATATGGAAAATAACGTTTGCAAAAGCCAGTGTTTCCTAAACTTGCTGTAATGCTCCACTTTCCCCAGCAGGTGCCATTGCAGAAATAAGGATTAAAAGATTCTGCCCAGCCGCAGAAATGCAGTCAATTCCCAGATCGTCCCTACAAAACAAATGCACACTCTTACCCTAATCCCCATTAGTGCTAAGTGCCGTCCCCTCTCCCCCACTACATTCAAAACTTCACAGCAACATAGAATTAAAATATTTTTGAGAGGCGTTTTGTTTCCCTTGGAGGTACGGATTTCTGCCAGGACCCAAAAAGGATCTAGTAAGCATGGAGAGATCAAGAAAGCTGAACATAAGCAGGAGTAAAAACCTTAGGCTAAACAACAAGATTGAAGACTCTGGCCCTCACTTGCAGAACGGAGCTGGCAAACACCCACTGCCATTCACTGCCTGCCTGCTGGTGTGGTGGCGTGCTCACTACCTGCAGACCAAGCCAGGGCACATCCACCTAAGGGGAAGCAGAGAGGCCGTAGAGATTCATTTCTTTTGTCCCCCTCCTTCCTATGTCTGCCCCAGCTTCTTGCGTAAGGCTGGAGGCCAACATCAGCACAGTGAAATGAAAAGAGATAGCATGAAAGGTTATCCAAAACCTCTAAACAAACCTTGAAGCCTCCCCATCCTGTCCAAACTGTTCTCAAAACATAAGCAATCAACAGCTTGTTATTTAAAAATCAGTGTGATATGAAAGGAGATAACCCACCAGGTCAGCTGCCCCTCCCCAAACCGCCCAGCGACAGCAGCACAAGGAAGCAGCTTCTGATCAGGTTTTTCTCTTTGGCCCCTTCCCCAACATCTGTCAGGAGGTTTTGGAAGCAGAGGGATGAAAACACAACACAGGTTCCTCTCTCAAGGAGAAAACCAGAAGGAAAAGCAACAACGTCCATCCGGATTTCACCCAGACCTCGGCAAACACAGGCTCCACAAACGGCAGGCTCTGCATGGAGAGGTATTAGTTCTGTTAATACCTCCACTTACTCCACCTAGGATTAGAGACATCTGAAGCTGCTAGCCCTGGAAATCTAAAATCTTCTTGTACTTGSATACTGCACACCCTATGGCAAAACCCAAAGTGATTTCAGTGGGTGCAGGACTGAGCTCTCAGTGTGTGCACTTCAGTACAAGGTAGCGGATAAGAGATGGAAAGCACAGGACGAGCGCTCAGCACGCAGCCCTGCAGCATCTCAGGACCATCAACAGTGACACCTGCCAGGAGAACAGGGGTCTCTACCCACCTGCAGTGCAAGGCAAGAGGATTTCATTGCTGCTCACAATTAGGAGGGATTTAAAGTGGATGCGCAATTCGCATCTGAAGCCAAACTCTATTTTAGGACAAGGAGAGCCGTGGAAAACAGAAAATTCTCTTCTGCTAAACGAGCTGCACTGCCAAGGAGTAACTGAGAAAAACGACAAGACCCATTACAGCCCTTGGGGCAGGTGAGAGCCTTCAGCAAAGAAATGCCTCCCTCTTCTGCTATCTCCTACACCCGACCGACCCCAGCACTGCACTGCTCCCTCTGACGGCCTAGAGCAAAGGTCCCTGCCAGATTTACGCAGCCTGGCTCTCTTTCTGCCAGGTTCCTTGGACTCTGCAATGCAAGTACAGCACATCATCTGTACAGTGTCCTTCACTCTCAGGGACGAAGATAAGAGGCATATACCGGACCCCAGCAGAGCAGCTGTCAGTCTCTAACAGACAGCATCCCTGCAAGATTCCTCCTCTGGAGAAAGCAAGCATCCAAGGAAAGACAGGATCACACAGAGAGCAGAGAGTGGATGTCATCACATGTGTAAAAACGCTGTAACAAACAGGAGTATTTTAATAGAGATAACATGGGGGTGGGGGCATGGTGTCACTTCTTCCCAAGGTTCTACTGACACTCATATGGCTCTGCCCCATCCCTTTTATCACACTCCTTTATCTCCTGTAATCAGTGCACCCTGCAAGCTCCTCTACAGCAGAGTGCAACAAGAAAGTGAACTGTCCCAGCGGTATCCACACAGCAGGGCTGCTGGCACTACGCTCACTTCACAGATACTGTCAAGCTTCACTTTGTGAGGTCAAGCAGTGCAGCAATGAAACAGAGGCCAAAAGGTGCTAACATACCATACGAATAAGCCCAATTTAGACCCAATTTAGACCTAAAGGATGGATCAYGTTTGAGCTGAGCAATCTGCAATCAGCTTCAAACAAAAAAATTAGGCCACAATAGGTGACTGGCTGTAGCCTGGGGAATTCTACTATAGCTCCTCTCTTGCTGTCCTCTGGGATACTGAGAGAGGTTCAGGAACTGTGAAGTTCAGCCTGCAATGCTCCAGTCCAACCTGGATGTTTAATCGTCTTAGATTATAATACGCTTTAATCTGCAGTCTCTACTGGTGACTCCCCAATTTAAAGCAAGGATATACACAACCCACTCCTCTTCATGCAGGTCACACGTGGCCAGCGAGCACCTAGCGAGTGCCCAGAGCAGCCTCCAACTATGTAGATGCTGGGGTGCTCCTGCCTTTGCTTGCTGACTGCGCCTGCGAGAGACTTCCAGAGACAACAGGCTGACACCTCCCTGAAGTCTGGCTGCAGAGGTGCTATGGAATTGGTGATGAGGATTTGTCTAAGCAGTACTTCTGTTCATGTAGCTCACCAGGCACAAGCTCTGCTTGGTCAAGGATCAGAAATTAAATGGTGTCAACTTCCTGATGCAACTCAGCAAGCACAGTCCTGAAAAGGAGACTGTGCAGCAGAGAAAGTAACACACTGCGAGGCAGAAGATGCTATTTTCAGTGCTACACAAACCCAACAGCATGACCCCTGACAGATCACTCTACCTTGAGCTTTCAGTTTACCCACCCACGAAACAGAGGCAGTGATACGCGTGGTTGTAAAAACCTACAGATTCGTCAATCTGGTGAAAGAGTCCCAAACGGACTGTCCACCCTAATGCTCAGAGCATACATTCTGCACTARGGTGTTTTTTTTCTTCCATCCACTTATAAAGTGGATTAGCCAGCTCACACTTCCATTTTAGGTTGGAATAAAGGCAACCCCACAGCAAAGGCACTGGGCAGTGTTAAGTTCTGCGACAGGAAGCTCATTTCCACAATGGATGGGAGGGAGGGAAACGAGCCCCTGGTCTGGCTCCTCCCAGGGCTGTTGCAGCAAAGTCCGCCCCATGGTCCGGGGGTGACAGCCATCACGATGAGTCAATGAGAGAGGCTCTCCAGACCCATGTGTCCTGTAGGAGCCCATGTGTCTGTGGTGTCAGCAACTGGAACGAGCAGGGCCTAAGCACCAGCAGCTGGAACGGGGGCCATGGGGCACAGGTACCCATGTGTCTGGGTCACCAGCAACTGGAGCACGTCAGAGTATGCATGACAGTGTGTGATCACTAGTGACTATCGAGCCAGGCAGCTGGTGAGCAGGGTGAGTGGCTTGGGAGCCAGGTATGTGTGTGTCCCTGAGCGAGAGAGCTGGAGCAGTTGGTTACCAGACGGACCTGGGGCTCCAGGCCAACTGCCAGAGGGACTGTGGGGCGACTGAGAGACCCACTTGCGTGTGCGTGCGTGTGTGTGTGTAAAGCAACTGGGGAGAGCAAGGATCCAGGGCCAACTACTGGATGAACTGAATGTGTAAGCCCAGCTACTGGAAGGATCCCGACTGGGGAGACTGGGGATCCAGGGGCAGCTGCTGGACAGAAGGSTAGCTCCTGGAGGGATCCACGTTGTATAGACGTATATATTTCTCATAACAGACTCTTAATCCAATCAGCCAGAGAGGGGAGCACAATATTGCACACTGCATTCCCGCAGCGCCTACAAACCTCTGTCCTGCAAACTCAAACTGATCAACCATACTCACCTGGATGGCTGGGACAAGGGTGAAATACCCGATCAAGATGATCCCAAGCTCCGTCGCCATATTCTTCATAATCGACCAGCTCTCATTGCTCAAGCCTGGAGAAAGAACATGCAAAGGCAGGTAAAAGGAGATTGTTCACTAGTGGACAGACATGAGCATAGCAAAAAGGAACTGGATTTCCCTTCTTTAAAATTAGGTGTCTATATACAACAGGCAAAAAAGGCACTTTCAGACTAAAATTCACCTGACCTATTTTGAATATCTAAGTCAAAGAATTGGACTGTAGACTCCCAATGTCTTTATTAGCAGGATTATCATTAACTACAAAGGGAGCTCAGGACGACTCTCTCAGCTCACAAAACTGTCCTGATTTAAGCAGTCGGAGGGTACTGCACAGGGCAATACAGGGATTCAGGAGTGTAAAGGACCATTGAGTTTTTGAGTCCTGTTTCTGAGTCCTGTTTTCGATCTAGGATACAAACCGCTTGTATTTTTAAAACTAGGTAGATTTTTCTAGGCAACACTCTAGAATCTCTCTTCCCTGATGTTTAGAAACATCTTTTAAGTTTGCAGACTCCATTTATCCATGGTTTGAGCACACTCAAATCCTTATGCAGGTACAGAGTGTATCTATAATAGAGAAGATAATTTTGTCACAGACTCAGCAGAACTTCGTATGACCTGTGGACTGCACTTAGATATTCATGACACGAGAGGACAAGGTGCTAAATATCTATACCAGGAGATACAGCTCTCCCTTACTAACACTTTTTTAGACTCGTTTAGCCAATTCTTCAGACAACGATCTTAAAAACCAGTGCCCACAATTACAGGCTTATATTAGTTCTTGGAATTATCAAAAACAGTACAAAAAGACTAATGGAATACAATTCCCAATTCACATTCAACACACAGAGTCCTTGTTTCCTTTGCAGACCAGAATTAAGATTATTCCCCACCTCCCAGTCCTTGGGTTACCCTAATTTTCTCTCTCTCAACATTTTTCCAGAGCAGGCTGCATACCTTGGGCAATGCGTAGTTTCACTTCCAGGTCAACAGGCGTAGAGACAACTGACTTAGTGAGAACCAACACATTCTCTAGGCCAATCACTACAACCAAGTATGGAAATATTTCTCTAGAAGAAACAGAAGCAGAACTGAGAATGAGATCCTTGGTGAAAAAGAAGGGAAGAACGCAAGTTAAGCAGCAAACACGCATCCTAGAGTCCAGGCCAGGAAACACTATCCAGTGCTCTCAGCCAAATCCCTTCTCATACAGTATTACTCTATGATGAGGTAAGGGTTCTGTATTTCATCTGCTTTGGACAGATATTAACATTTTTGCAAAGCTGCATGGTTTTCTGGAAAACGGCCATTGTAGACCACCACTAAATTAGTCGTAATGCTTCCCAGGGTTGGGACAGTGCCCCTCAAAGAGTCTCTACAGCATCTCGTACAAAGAGGTGCAAATCATAAAGATGGACTTTGAACAACAGTGCAATAGACTCAGTAATAATTAGTCAGTGAGAGCGCATTACAACAAGAGGGTAGGGAGCATGTCCCACCATCAACAGTGAAAATCCTGATAAATCACAGCTAAGCATTACATTAAACAAAACCTTCAAAAAAAAATTCTCAAGTGAAGAGCATGGGCAGTGCCTGGTTCAGATACCCAGTGGGCAAAAGCTTCCACACCTTGCAGCTCCTGTAAGCAATCCAGTCTCGGGCAGTGAAGGAGACATATGAAGGGACTTCTCTGTTGGGAGGAGATAAATTAATGTGCACGGAGCTCTGTTCTCCAGTACAACAGGTAGCTCAGACGCCACAATACTGAGAACAACGTGCAATGTACATATGCTTTGTACATAAATAAACTAAATCCTACCAGGGATTCTCTTCCAAGAGTCAAGAAAACACACTGAAATGCATTTGCCCTTCAGAATATATGCACACAGAAGAGAAAGACTACCCAAGGTCACCACCATGACTTTATTCAACTCTTCTTCTTACCCCAAAACTTTTTTCTCTCTTTTGAACTACTTACAGTCCAGCTTAGAGAGAAAAAGCTGTTCCATGCCAGAACAAGGTAGATAGTAAATCTCTTAATTTCCCTCCAGCTAAACTTAAGCAAAAATACTAAAGCTTTCATTGTGGAGGGTAATGGATTTGTCCTGGGCTGGTATGTACAGATCCAAATGGAGAATGTGCGTGCATGCCTGGCAAATCACTAACAGCCAAGACAGGTAAACAACTGAGTTTCAGAAGAACACCTCCTACTTTCTGCCATTGCCTGCCATAACCCCCAAGGACCATCTTCCCAAATGCTGCTTTTTGTTGCCTATGGCCATCTGACATGGGCGTCAACAACATTTGCACACATATAGCTGTCAGCAGCCTGTACCTTACAAGCTCAGCTGGGGAGAGACACCTGTCTGGAACCACTGCTAACTCAGCTAATCCATTCCAAYTGATTCCTTGAGCAAATGGCAAGCTGAAACAGCAAGAGCTCCATTGGAAGCAAGATGACACAAACCAGAAAACAAACTCCACTTACCCTTCTCCAGGTATCCTAACCAAATTTTAGCTCTAACAATTGTGCAACACACTGGTCCATTCACCTCCTGTCCAAAACCTGTGCAGGAAGTGCATTTCCTTAGCGGAAAAAATACAAAATATATATAAGCCTCTCATGGGCAACTTCCTGTTAATGTCAAAGAATCCACAATCTAGAAAGTACAACTTAGTTCTGCCTTTATCTAAAGCATTTTCAGTTCATAACCTGTGTCACTCCTCCGAGCAGTACTTTAGGGCAAGAGACAGATGTGAGAAAAGCTCTTCGTAATCCTTAGGGATGGAAATTGCTAAATAAAGAGAATGCAACAAACACTGCACAGCGCAGCACCGTCCTGCAGAGCATGTTATCTGCAAGGGTACTCTCTTGCAGAGTCCTTACAGAGTCCTGTCCTTAGGCACAGTCCCTGCAAGACACGCAGGGGGTCTAGCACCACTTCCAGATATGCTGAAGTAAGCCTTCAGAAGGCAGTCCAAATAGGGAAAAGAAAACCCATAATTCTGTCATCAACTATGTCCTACTTAAACAGTAGCTTCTACTGCAGGAGATAATTAACTAATAGTCCCAGGTTATGAGTTTCAACAGTCCTTGAAGAGTCAGCAGTTTTCATGTTAAATGACCAGCAGTTTAAAAGCAATGAGACATTACGTTTTCTTGAAAAGTAATGTGACTCTGTGCAGGGCAAACACAAGCTGTTCACGCCCTGCAACTCCAAAACCTAAGTTCATTTGTCCCCACCCAGAGTGAGGCAGATGGCAAGAGATCCTCATTATATTTTCTGCCATACAGTGCTAAGCACTGAGAAAGAGCTTGGAAGAGGAAGAGCAAGGGGAGATGCTGTATCGTGTCCATCTACTGAAACATTTACACTTCACTTACCGCTTTGATGCCAGAAGGTGCTGCATCATGACATGATCCAGCATCCCAGAGAGTCAACAGAAACACTACTGTTAACTCATAACGAAAACAGATCTTCTCTGACTCCATATATACTTGTGAACAGAGACAACCTCTGGTTTATCCAAAATGTTCAGAAGGTTTAAGAATTTATCACATCAGCCTCTCTTATCTAAAATGCAAATGTTCACATTTGAGCTAGTCAGTTTAGGCCTTTTTTTATAGGCAACAAGGAGTTCTTCATTTCAGATTGTGACTCCTCTAACCTAGCTGAGATGCCAACTTGTGGGTTGGTGGCTTGTGCTCTGGACTCATCTAGAGACTCTCCCCAGTCCACCAGCACACAGGAATCTCACTTCCAGCGAACACCAGGCATTCTCCTCAACTTCACTGTTTATTCTTTCTTAAATCCTGCATAGATCATGTCACCTATTTTCACTTAGTTTTCTTTTCTGTAAAATAAGACTAATGCCTACCTCACCTATAATCATTTTACTTCATTATAAAACTTGATTGATAATGATTAAGGTCCAGTTTATATCTCATATCTGTAGCAAGCAAACACTGATCTCTAAGCAATGAGCTTTATTTTAATACCTTACAAAAACCAGTGAGGGAAAAAGGCTTATCATAAATACAGGTACCATTAAAAACAAACACACCCACACCTGGAAGGCTCTGCTGTAAACAAAATGGATAAAAAAGGCTGAAAGTCAGATCAAAGTTTAACCAGACTCTGCACCCTAAGCTGGCCAAATCCTAGCACATTGCCGCTGGTGTATGACACACCAAGAACACTCTGTCCTCAGTGGGGAATCAGGTAACTAGAGGGAAAGTGCTCTGGCAGATGCTGGGGAATCAGGGAAAGATCACTCATCAAAACTTAAAAAAACCTCAATGTCATCAGACCCCATCACCACAGAATCCAAGGGTCCTCCATCTAATTAGACATCATTTATGAAGTATTGCAAGAATTAAGTTTCAACCCCGAAGGAAACTGTCCATGCAATCATTTTAAGGCAAAGAAATTTTGCTGGAAAACTATTTTTAGAAATAAGGACTGAATTAACTCTTTCTACCCTGTAGGAGGAATAACTAGATTAGTTTAGCCCTTCTGTGTGACAACAGTAAGGGTGATAGTATACAAAGGCCTTGGTCATTGCACTAACCAAAACTGTTCCCCTGGATTCCCCCCATGTATCTGCATCCAAATATTGCCTTTTTTCGTGCACTAAAATTATAAACACCCAGTGGGTCCTATTTGTTTTATTTGTACAGCTCACAGAACAATGTGGTCTTGATCCATAATTAAGGTTCCAAGGCACCACAGCAGTAAAACCAGAAACAACAAATATTTCAGTTTCTGAAGTCAATTATTCATAGCTCTTCTAGGAGAGGAATTCCTCCATCTAGGTCTGGCTCCTGGTAACCTATCACCAGCATTGAGGAGTCCCCCTCATGGGTCAGACTTTTCATTGTTCCTGCGGTGTACAGCTGCGAGGAGGAGATGGGAAGAAAAATGATGGATATTTCCTTAACTACTTAGGAAAGGGATCTGAAAATCAAAAGAAAAATTCTGAACGGAACTTTAATTAATGAGAAATGAACAGCGTGTAGAACTCAGGTAGGTCAGGTGCCAGTTAGAGCTTTGTCAGGGATTTTCAGCTTGACACAAATATAACGCATGCTAGTAACCACATCAAAAGTCCCAAACGCCAACTCTAACATGCGCAGGAACCCCAGTTAGAAGAAGAGCCAGCAACTATCAGCGGTGGGTGCAAAGTCACCCAGGTAGCCTCCCAGGCACAAATACCACGGGTCAGTTCTGCCACCTTTAAAGATTTTTCTGAGTAAAATGTAACGAACCTCTGTCAGCCAGAGAAAAGGTACAAGCCCTTCTGGATGCTACGATAAGTCACTGCAGGAGGAAGGTATGTGAGAGCCTACTTAGCTGCCAGGAAATCAAGTTATGAATAAGACATTGTCCCAACAATTCTTCCTGCTTCAGGCAGAAAGAGCCAACTGCTAAGCAATAAGGCATCTCCAGGAAGACTGGGACCGAGTCAGGTCTATTTGCTGGCCAGCAGAGAAACACATGGCCCTTCAGCCCAGGAGAGCATCTGATGATAATTTTGCACAGCAGTGTGTAAAATAATATCACATAAGCTTATTTGAAAAATACTAGATCTTAAAGATTAAGCATTTAACAGCTGTTTTCAAATTATTTCACCTCCATCTACCCTTCCTTAGGAAGA
Source organism: Phoebastria nigripes (assembly GCA_035582835.1). Taxonomy (NCBI): domain Eukaryota; kingdom Metazoa; phylum Chordata; class Aves; order Procellariiformes; family Diomedeidae; genus Phoebastria; species Phoebastria nigripes. The sequence goes on from JAYKAV010002684.1 coordinate 301,952, forward strand.
GGTTTGGTGCTGGAAACATACCCTCCATTAAGAGTAGGTGTCAAACCAAACAGCGTGCACAGCCCGACGGACATGAGCAGAGAGCTGAGCACCGTCACGACTGCTGCCAGTGCCAGACCCCACTTCGATTTCACCATGTCAATCTTCCCTGAAAAACAGAACGCAAAGTCTTGGTTACCAAGCAGAAGAAAATGACATATTAATAAAAAAATCAAGAACAGATCCTCATCCTGACTTATTTCAGCAGGTAGCTTAGTACCCTGCAACCCAGAAGTAATGGTAGTTTAGTCTCAATGTCTGAAATGCAGCTCCCAGCTCCCAGACCCTCCCAGTATGTAAGAGGTACTGTAACAAGGGTGGGACAGAGGATAATGCATGGCTTGCAGCTCAAATTAGTTCCAGTAGAGCACTGTTGAGACATGAAAAAAGGAACTTAAATGTGGCTAGTAAGGTCTAAAAMCACCAGCTCAGAACATGTATTTGATCTGTCTGACAATGAATTAGTCTCTCTAAACTGGAAAAAATGTCATTACTATGGCATTTAAAGCTGCCTAAGACAGAAAACACCTCAGAAGATATCACAAGGAATAACACCACACTAGCTAAGAGGGACAAATTAGCAGATAAACAGGACTACTAATTCTCTACATGACAGTTCAGGGTAAAATTTCAACACCACCTTTCCTGCTGAAACAAGAGGGAACTGCAGTGCTATGGACAGGAGTCTCTCTTATCTGTAGCCAGGGAAAGGGCACTGCACCACTGATCCCTTACATATATTCAGCTGGCAGGTGTATAGGTGGATTATTACCTTGCTCTCCCCTCAAGGCTCTCCCCCCCACAAACCTACGTGTGGAGAAGTAGATGTAAGCGAAGAGTATAATGTAGGTAGTGACAAGGGGTATCAGCTCAGCAATGCCAATCTCTTCCTTGAAGTGGACGTGAACGATGTTCTCCTCTCGCAGCGTACAGTTAGGGCTGGGATGCAGCAGCTTGAGGCGAGAGCGGAGGCTGCTGAGGAACCTGAGATGAAGAGCAAGCAGGAGGATGTCACTTACACTGTACCCAACAACCAGCACACACTTCCAAGGAGGAGCTCAGTGGGTATAGATCAAGTAGGAAATAGCTCCACAGATTCACACAGACTTACAAAGCACGGTTCTCTCTAGGCCTGACTCCTAAGTCTCTTCCTCTGTGACCCAAACTACATTTGTCACATCTGTACTGTGGCAATCTCACAGACCTTGATTTCTATGAAGATTCAAAGATAGCTGTGAAGACTCAGCAAAACTATTTAGAGCAAGGGCTCATCATCCAAAACCTTGGCCCTGGGGAACAGAACATGCTGTAGTCTCAAACATCCCCTGAATTTTATATAAGTACAGCTGATGAAAGGTGCTACATGACAGCCCTTGAGGCTGAATGGTTCTTGCATGGGCGGTGGCAGAGCAAGTTTTGACTCCTGTGCTGCCAACTCTGTCCTAGGCATTCCTTGGGGAATTCTGTGCAGCAATGAGCAGAACATTTAGTCCTCAGATCCACTCAATCCAAGCCAGCTTTGCCAACGCTGCCAAAGGGGTTTCACAGTTGGTACCAGTTGAATTAGTGCTTACTGGAAAGCAAACCACTCTATGCACCAGGAACTGGGTCAGAAGAGACCTACTGGGCCTTGGCTGCAACAATGACAGCTCTGTGTGCAGATGAAGCCATCATCAGAGGAACTCCCATTGGCAGCTTGGGGTATTATATATACTTTTTTTAAAGAGGAACTGAGAACTGATAATATTTTATTTCCTTAAAACACAGCAAGTTTTCTCCCCAAAACAGCACCCTGTTTTTCTATAGCACATTCAGAAGATCCTAAAATACTCTAAAATACAAGAAAATGGAGATTAAAGAGAAACAATAATCAGAGTAGAGAAAACAGCAAACTTGCCAAGAATTGAACAATGGATCCCTAACATTGAAATAGCACAGGCTAAAGCTCCTTACCTGGAATCATATCGCTGGAGACCCAGTGTGACAGTGTATGATACTACTCGCTTCCTATTATAGAGGTTCACCCCGCTGTACTTCCCAGGGAGTCCAAACAACAGATCTGCAAAAACACAGTACGAACAAAACATTAGGATAACAACAAAATAAACAAAAAAGATGGGATACAAGAGGTGTTCATTGTGAAGAATGCTGAATGAGAACTACTGTTCTTATAGGAAGCACCTTCTCAGTGCTCTGGTGAGACCTTATCAATGTGGATAAATACCTGATGCAGGGGAGTAAAGAAGATGGAGCGTCTCTTCTCAGTGGTGCCCAGTGACAGGACAAGAGGCAATGGGCACAAATTAAAACATAGAATCATAGAATCATAGAATCATTAAGGTTGGAAAAGACCTTTAAGATCATCAAGTCCAACCGTCAACCCAACACCACCATGCCCACTAAACCATGTCCCTGAGCACCACATCTACACGTCTTTTAAATACCTCCAGGGATGGGGACTCAACCACTTCCCTGGGCAGCCTGTTCCAATGCTTAACCACTCTTTCAGGAAAGAAATTTTTCCTAATATCCAATCTAAACCTCCCCTGGCGCAACCTGAGGCCATTTCCTCTCGTCCTATCGCTAGTTGCTTGGGAGAAGAGACCGACCCCCACCTCGCTGCAACCTCCTTTCAGGGAGTTGTAGAGAGCGATAAGGTCTCCCCTCAGCCTCCTCTTCAGCCTCCTCTTCAGCCTCCCCTCAGCCTCCTCTTCTCCAGACTAAACAACCCCAGTTCCCTCAGCCGCTCCTCATCAGACTTGCGCTCCAGACCCTTCACCAGCTTCGTTGCCCTTCTCTGGACACGCTCCAGCACCTCAATGTCCTTCTTGTAGTGAGGGGCCCAAAACTGAACACAGTATTCAAGGTGCGGCCTCACCAGCGCCAAGTACAGGGGCACGATCACCTCCCTACTCCTGCTGGCCACACTATTCCTGATACAGGCCAGGATGCCGTTGGCCTTCTTGGCCACCTGGGCACACTGCCGGCTCATACTCAGCCGGCTGTCAACCAACACCCCCAGGTCCTTTTCCGCCGGGCAGCTTTCCAGCCACTTCCCCAAGCCTGTGGCGTCGCATGGGGTTGTTGTGGTCGAAGTGCAGGATCCGGCACTTGGCCTTGTTGAACCTCATGCAGTTGGCCTCAGCCCATGGATCCAGCCTGTCCAGGTCCCTCTGCAGAGCCTTCCTACCCTCGAGCAGATCGACACTCCCGCCCAGCTTGGTGTCGTCTGCAAACTTACTGAGGGAGCACTCAATCCCCTCATCCAGATTGTTGATAAAGATATTGAACAAGACCGGCCCCAAAACAGAGCCCTGGGGGACACCGCTCGTGACCGGCTGCCAACTGGATTTAACATGGGAAATTCCCTTTAACACAAGAAAAATCTTCCTTCCTGTGGGGAAGTTGTCTGTCCTCACCTTCTTCTTCCTGACCAGGCACTCTGTAGCAGACAAGGTCTGCCCTCTAATCCTAACCCATAAACTCTCAACTAGCTCATCACTCGTTCCTAAGCAAAGCTCCACGCACTCCCGCTGCTCACTCACACAAAGGACAAATCCTCACCCTCCCAGCCCGTCCTTCTTCCTGAAGAGCCTGTGTCTACCCATAGCAGCACTTCAGTACTGCGAGCTACCCCACCTCATCTCTGTGAGCTGGATGAGGTTGTAGCCCTCCAACTGCACACACCTCTAATTCCTCCTGTTGCTCCCCATGCTGTGTGTGTTAGCGTACAGGCACGTCAAGTGGGCACCCAATTTGTCCTTCAACAGAGGAGACAGACATTATCTTTAAGGATGCAGCCAAAGAAATCCTTGGACACTTGTTTTTGTGCATGTTGGTGTGCGATTTGAACCAGAGGCTCCAGGAAGACTTTGCATTGCAAAGGACTGTTTAATGTCTCTTCTGTTAATCTTGTGCGCTAAAACGCAGACTTGAAAAAATTATGCATCATGATGAACACTACCACTGTTCTCAGGAATTCCCAGGATATTGAGGACATCTATCTTGTTTGTGAATGAGTGCTCAAGGAGAGGCTCCGTGTGCTCCACACCACAGTGTGCACACACGCTGGATGCTCAAAAAATAACCTTTAAAACAAATYCACTTTAGGGTTACAAAACCCCTATTCAGACATGTCATACTATAGGCTTCCTGACACCTATAAAGTTCCTTTAAAACCAAAGGAACAGCATTTCCTCTGGCCTTACGGAACATCTAAACAGTATGATCCCAGACATGGTCAGACTTACTTTTTTACTTAAGAGAGAAAAATACTTTTATGATATCCAGCGTCAACTCGGGGTACATGCAAGCAACTATCAGTGAACGCACAAGAGGGAGCAGGATGAACGATCGTTTATCTGTGACAACGAGACAGTCTTTGAGTATGATGGACATTAGYGTGAGGGAAAAAGATAGACTAGAGCATACGTAGCGTACGAGGAACAAAAAGACTTGGAAAAGTTACCTGCTATTTTTACACCTACAGAAAGGAGTCTGACTGAGTGGAATTATTTACTTTCCACAAATACAGAACGAAATTCAAATACAGATATACAATAAGAGATGACATATATTTGGTAGTGTCATTCCAGATGCTGTGAGTAATAAAATGCCACCCAATTTGGTAATATCGGCAATCTAGACGTTGGAGATACCAAGGACAAAACAGCGATGCAAACTGTAGGCATTTCTCACATCTTCTTTGGCACTTCAGCCTCTTACCTTTGAGAGTAGCTGATGTTTGTAGTGTCTTTGGTTCATGCTGGTGGATAGTTTTGATGATATCTGGGTCAGCATTGAATCGCTCTCGGTCGTTCTGCCAGAAGTTCCCTGGAGACAGTAACAGACAGCCGTGTTCGGGGAGCAGATTCCGCAGCTTCTTGAGGCCAGGCAGAAGATCTGTTACCTGAAGGCAAACTTCCTCCAAGCTTTTGACACCAGAACTGAAACACAAACAAAGGTTAGACACTGCCATGTATGTTGCAACTCTTACAAACAAAAGGCAAAGCTGCTGATATAAATACCCCAAGGACCTGCATCATCATGTTACTGCTCTTGTTCTTCATAACCAAGGATCAAGAGCCTCGGGCCATAGACCGGGATCTCACTGTAACAAGTGTACAGACTCCAGAACCCCATTATCATTTCTCTGCATACTGTCTGGCCACACAGCTTTCACTCTTCACCCATCCTAGGTGCCACAATTTTCAGTTCCACATTTAAGATCCCTCCAGTCTACAGAGGAACTGTTTCCCTGGAATTCTTCTTCAAAGACCTTAAACTCCTCTGCATACTTCTTTCCACATATGCAATGGGACATTTTACAGAAATCTTTATTAGCCTTCCTGAGGTGGATTATTTAAGGTGTACAGAGTGCTCTAAAATGTACAAAGGATTCAAYATCTGCAACTGTGCAAAATGTTTTCAGAATTCCTCTGCTTGTATGGAAACGAAAATGCCTTACAGGTTCAGAAATTAATAGAGGTGTAACTGGTATGAAATGGAACTTGTGTTTGTTCCCGAACTTTATTTTAACACAATTACATAACCCTTATCAACTAGTAATTCAAGCAAGACTCAACTTGGGCTTACAATAGGATCTGACTGTGAAGGTTTAGTGACAAAACCTGTCAGCACGCTATTTGGCTAGACAAGGAAGAGCTGCTGGTCCAAAAGAGAACACTTTCCTCAACATGATACGGGCAACTGGTGAGATTTGCCCAGGAAGGGTATATTTAAGAAAGGCTAAGTTAAAATACAAGAGACCAGATTACAGAGAAAGTAGCTCCAGAAGACAAATCAGTTAGGGTCCTATTGTAAAATGCCTTCTCTAGAGGAGTTTAAATGACTACAAAGAGAAAACACAGAAACCAACTAATGATGATTTGAGTTACGTCTTTGTGAACACTCCCTCCAGAATCTATATTCTGTCACTATATGGCAAGCTACCTAGAAAAGGCACAGCTATCAAAAGAAAACACTAGAAAATATGCTTCAAAATACTGTGTTTATAGGAACAGAAGCTTTCTGGAAGATAATCTAAAGGAACTGATGCAGCGATGCCTCCAATAATAGCTCCAGGAAGAGTAAGACAACTATTGTTTTGTATTTCAGCTTTAGCTAACTCTGAAACATAACAGTGATAACAGTTTATACTGCAGATAAGCCTATGTACGTTCTTATTTGTGAAGCAAATGCACACAGCCAATGTCCCTACCTGAATGTTGTGGATGCAGAGAGGGATACCAAAAAAACATGAACTGGAGCAAACTGCAAATTTCAGGTCACTTCTGACTTTCTACAAATGATGACTGCTCAAAGTTTCAGTCATCTTACAGCTGATGAGAATATAATCACCTTGGGTAATCTTCTGCTCCTTCTGCACCACTTTAGTATAAAATAATGCTTTTTTCATATTAAGAAAATCAGCTGCACTTAACTTTGATACTGACAAAAGCAGCTGACAACAAGGACCTTCATAATGACTTTTGAGTAATTTCAGAATTTATCTCAAAGCTAGATGTCTCCTGAAATATCTGAGTCTGTCACCAAAATGGCAGCCCTTATCCCAAGGTTTAGATCTAAATGCCTAAACCAACTACCTAGCCTTTTCCTTCTGGTGACTATGCAAGTTTAATTTTGCTTCCATGCTGCATCACTGTTCATCAAGGGCAACACCAAGGAGAGAAAATGAGAAGACCACACACACACTAGGAGCAAGTTGTTTCTAACTTGTAATTGGCAACTATATACCGATTATTATCTAAAGTTACACATACAGAATCATAGAATCATTTACGTTGGAAAAGACCTTTAAGATCATTGAGTCCAACCATTAACCTAGCACTGCCAAGTCCACCACTAAACCATGTCCCTRAGCACCACATCTACACGTCTTTTAAATACCTCCAGGGATGGGGACTCCACCACTTCCCTGGGCAGCCTGTTCCARYGCTTGACAACCCTTTYGGGGAAGAAATTTTTCCTAATGTCCAATCTAAACCTCCCCTGGCGCAACTTGAGGCCGTTTCCTCTCATCCTATCACTTGTTACTTGGGAGAAGAGACCGACCCCCACCTCGCTACAACCTCCTTTCAGGCAGTTGTAGGGAGCGATAAGGTCTCCCCTCAGCCTCCTTTCCTCCAGGCTGAACAACCCCAGCTCCCTCAGCCGCTCCTCATCAGATTTGTGCTCCAGACCCTTCACCAGCTTTGTTGCCCTAGGAGGAGGAGATGAACTGAAAACACAGAAAGAATGTCAGTGCCAAGGCTTTGTGAGTTGGTAGGAAAGAGCAACATATTTAACAGCATAAATGGCATTTCTAAACAATTATCACAGAGAGAGCAAACAGCTAGCTTGCAAGGAATGGTTTAAAAAAAAGGACAAATCACCAGGTAGAGTAGTAAAGTGGTCACTCTCAAAAATGAAGCAATGAAGGATGCTGTCAAGGAAGTATGAACAAGCAGTAAATCTTCCCTACCTGTGTGAGTTAGAGGACAAAGAATGAAGAAAGCTCCTGGCTGAAAAGCTAGATGATCAAAGACTCTAATCTCACCATTTTTCACCACACTTGGCCTGTTCTCAGCATCATTATTCTCACTGAACATAGACAGACAAGTAGGGAAGCCTTTCTGTCCTTAGAAAGTAAACCCAGCCAAGAACTTGACCACAAATAAAAACTCAGAACTCAAAGGAAAACTTATTTAAAAAAAACCCAGAGGCAAGTTAAGGTGTATAAAATGTATTCTTGGTTTACAAAGAGAGAATATGCCTAACTAATCTGAGTGGTCTTTTCTTTAAAATGCCTGACTTCTTGGATGGGGAAAGCACAGCAGATCTCATCTACTTGGGCCCCATTATAAAGCTTTTGATGCAGCACCAGACAGAAAATGCACAGGAAGGACAGAAGTTAGCACAAAAACAGTGATGCAGTAAAGAACTAGGTTAACAGGAAAACGGTCATGGGGCTGCTGAAAGGGGAACCACTGGTACTGAGGAAAACAAAGTGGAATTTCTCACAGACAGTTCAGAGAACCAGGATTATTATATATTTCTATTAATAACCTTGGAATAAGATATAGGGACATCTGCCAATGACACAAAATAAAGAAACACTGTTAATACAGAAAAGGAACAGAGTATCTGAAATGGATGATGCGAGGGCTGGAATAAATTTAATCCCCTTTTTATTAACAGCACAAAGTGCAAGACCATGCACTTGGGGACTAAAAAGAGCTTCTGCTATAAGGGGGGAGCTCATCAGCTGGAAATGAGAGAGGGACATGGGGAAGTTAATCAATCACTTCATAATGTGTAAAATTGATGTGACTGGCCATGAAAAAGGGACCTGCAATCTCACTATGTTTCAGGAAAGGCATTTCCATGGAAAATAACGCACAAATGAGACTTCTCTGAGAATACTGTGTACAGTTCTAACCTCCCACATTCAGGAATGATACACTAACAACAACAGTGCCAAGAGGAGCAACCAGGATGACCAACTGAGTGGAGAGCTGTCTTACCAGCGTAAGCCAAGAGTTTCATATGTTTAGCTTAACAAACAAGAATTTGGGGTGGGGAGTATGAGTTCTCCCTGTAAATATCTGGAAGCAGAGGAAAGCTATTTTTGTACAAAGACTGTGTCAGGACAAAAACAAGCAGGTATAAACTGGTCCTAAATACAGCCGAAGTGGAAAGTCAGGAGAAGGTTCCTGACCACATGAAATTCTAGAAGAGCTTCACAATAGGCATGGTGGGGTCAAATGAACTTGCTTTAATATGACACTTGCAGGCTTATGAAGGGATTATATGACGCTGCTATCTGCTGCAACAGGTATAACCTTGAAGGACCCTTCCAGACCCCTCTGCCTAAGACTCTGACTGGAAGGTTCCTGACAATTATCAGTGATTAAAGGACAGGCAAGTTCTCTAGCACAAAAGCTAAACTGCTCTATGCACGTAGATGGATATGATGTCACTTGTTAGCAGTGATCTCTCATTTTCTTTTAATTTCGAGAATCTTACAAATTCAAAGCTAATAATCAGACTTACGAGGCAGTAATTTAGAAGATGGGTGTGTACAACAGTGGACCAGTCTGCCTTCTACACAAACTTTCATGAACAGTAATTACCTGTCTCTCAGGGCATGGTTTCTAATCTCCTCCACTAGCTGGAAGACGCGGGACAGTGGTGAACGAAATACATCAACAGCAAGGAAGTTCTTCTGCCATGGGGAGACGGTAGCTTTCACAAAGATCTGCTGAATGTAGGCCACAGGAGCACCAACATACTGTGGGGAAAACCAGAGGGAGAATGAAAACACACAATGAGTGGGAAGCTGCTTAGCAGAATTAGACCACACCTTGGCAACCTTTCAGGAAGGGGTTTGCCAGACTATATTTTCCTTTCCTGAATTAGAGGTGAAACATGACAGTACTAACCTAGCAAGAACAAAAAGAGTCTGTTTCTCAAAGAGGCAAAATGCCACTGACCATTTTGGCAGCAGTCTGTTGCACTTCTTTGTGAGGCAGAGGCTCCCAGCTCCTGCTGAATTTGGTACTGGAATGAAAGGCAGGAGCAGGGACTCACTGCCTCTCACAGATGCCTCTCACAACGCTGCCGTTCCCCCAACCTGTGCTGATTCTGCTGTGTGCCATTTAAATCTTCCTGGTCTCTGTGTCCAGGCTGCTGACCCTGCTCTGGGGACTGCAGCGCTGACATGCCGTGGCAGCCAGAACTTTTGTGCTCTGTTAGCTGAACTCGGCAACAAAGCAGAAGGGAAGATTTAATCAGCCAGCAGCAGCCCGAGTTAACAGCATAGTGCAAAAAGCTCTCAGTGGCACCAGGGAGTGTAGAAGGCTGCAAATGATTTCAATCACAGTGAAAAGAGCACACATGGAGAGAGTAGAGAGCTGAAGGCATCAAAAGCATTAATCCAAYAGGTAACTTCTACTTGAGTAGACCCTGGAACGAAAAAGAACAATGCAGGTTACAAAGGATGACTTTAGAATTGTTTCCCGATTTCCTGGACCAGAGTATCAGCCTTCTTAGAAAGCATCAGGGTTCCAGTTTGCTCATGCAAAAGAAAAAAGTAGTGAATTCCTTACCCTTAACATAAGGATATAAGTCTAGTTTACCTACATGATACATACCAGCCAATTAAAAAAAAACAAACCAAAAAACCCCAAAACCCACCTTTAGATTATGCCCAATTCACCAGGTTCTTCAAGCATCCCTACACTCCCTAGACCACACTGTAGTAGCTAGCTCCACAGCCAGAATCTTTGGCTGCCTAAATTCTAATTCAAATGAAAAACTCTGGATTGTGACCTTAAGAAAAAAGCCTATGTCTTGGAGGTGAAGCCTAGACTACCTACACCATCAGAAAAAACCCTGCTAGATGCAGTATTTTAAAGCCAAAGGAGAGAAAATTGCAAGCGCTGAGGAGCTGGACAGTCTGTCTTCCACCTCCAGACCAGACAGACATTTCCATTCTGACAGCTAGTTAGCGATCTTCGAAGGATAAGCTGGTTGATAGCCAGAATCCAGATCCCTTCAGAGAGAGATTGACAACACCAAAACCACCATCGTAATTACTAGTAGCGTCTCCACAGACAGTTAACAGCCGTAAAAGCTGATTAAATCCTATTCTCACCCTTCAGAGGAGGCCAAGGGCAGGTATGTGAAGCSGTGTGTGTCAGCAGGAGGCTTGTCCTGCTGTTCTAGGGAGACTGCATGCCTTTGTACGACATTAGGAAATTGGGGCTTGTTATGCCAAAACTTATTTAAAACCTAATAATGCTTTAAAAAGTGTACTACTTGCCTTAGATAAAGTTATCCTTGAAAAATGGGCTCTTAAACAGCATTTCAAAGCTTTTAGCTCTTGCAAATGCCTAGCAGCCATTTTTCTGATAGAGTAAGACTAATACAAGACAAATACAGCCTAAACTTAGCAGTTACACAAAGCAACACGTCACCAGAAATACTTTCCATTGATTACAGTAAAGCGTGGATAACACAGCAGAGATGTTTCACCATCTCATCTCCCCCCACACACACACCCAGCACACACAGCCACCCCCAACACAGGACTCACCCAGTCGGGACGCTCGCCGAGATCCCCTTGCTGCAGACCCGCATCTGGAGAGGGTGGAGAGTAATCCTTCACAGGGGTGCTGTACTCCACAGGGCCTGTTCCAGGCAGCGGCAGCTTCAGCAGCGGGTAACTGATTAAGACATAAGCAAGAAACATTGCACTTTGGTTTTAACTAGGCTTTTAGACAGACTCCGAAAAGAGCTCAAAAAATGAATGGGTCATGAAAAATGAGCCCACTCCAGCTAAATCCAACCTCCGCAGGACAGGAGACACAGCTGCAATACAAGGGAGCTTTAGCTCTCATAGGAACTGTTTGATGTGTTTCCCCAACAAAAGAGATAATTGGTCTTTCTCCCTTGGAAAGGGATAACTAAAAGTCCTGGGAGAAAAAGAAGGGAAGCTCTTGCAGGACCTCACCTGAATTACTCTCCATCACCTGAAAGTTAGTAGTGCTAAAAACATTAAGTATAGCCATGTCTCCACTATTCTGTAGCCCACACAAAAATGAGACATTCATTGTATTCAGATGGCTGCTTTCCTGACCCAAACCCTATACTAATCACCTAATTTTCCTCATTAAGATTTAAACTATTTCCAATATTTGTCATTAACTTCATTGGTCCTCAAAGCACTTTTAATAGTAGCAATGAGCCACCACAACAGCTACGAAATATTTATTTTCTTGCTCCTTTGCTACTACAATCTTCAGATGATTGTAGCAGCTATCCCACAACAAAGACTTCAAACTATTTGAAAGCTGAGAAACTGAGGTTTCAGAAAGTTTAGAATAGCGTTTTTAGCTCCAGAGGTTCTCGAAAGTGATTAAAACCGTATCAGAATTGAACTCGTGGAAAAAGCAAGACTGCTGTTACAGAGATATCGACCAACAAGTGGGAATTGTCAGCACCAAAATGAACCAGAGATCTGAGTTTCCTGGGCTTTCTGACGATGTAACTTCTGTCTTTTTGTTGTCTGATACACAACAATCTATCAGGCCTTAAATTTCTGACGTATTTTCCCATTTACAGCTGAACTTTTCTTACAATATTGCCAGAATAAACATAAAGGCCTTGGGATTGYTTTCATGCAATACTCTGCCCACTTCATTAGGGATTAGCCTGAATCATCAAAGGCCATGGAGGGGACAAGCAACAGCTAAAGACAAGGCTTCAGACTGAACAACAAAAGGCTGAAAAAGAACAATGAAATCAGAAGCAAAGTTTGTCAGATTTGCTATTTTATTAGTCTGACAAAAATACAACATCTAATTATTAACATCTCATTGTGCAACGGGAAGGAAGAGAAAAAGAAATAATAAAATCATGTCATAATACATCAGCGGTGAAAATGCCCAACAAAAGCCACAATCTGGAGACACAGCACAGCCTCTTCTCTCACAAGCAGCAATCAGTTTTAGTCCTTCTAAACGACACGTAGCACCTGCTTGTCACACGTGATCTGCTGAAAACAAAACCCTGGGGGAGATACATACAGCAATCATCCTGCGTCTGACTGAGGCTGAGATAGACATAAATTAAAATAATAAAATCGAGTATATGTGATAAACAAAGCAGAATGAGTTGAACAGGTGACCGAGGAAGAATGATTTTTTCGCTAAATGATTTTGATGTTGATGCCTGAGTAAGTCCAGAAACCTAAGGAAAACACTTTCGATTCATACTACGTGCTTATCCGGAGGTGGATTTCCCTGTGCAATCACCTCTCAGTTTTAAGGAGTAAGAACAATAATCTTTTATAGAACTTAACTCATTTAGAGGCACAAAATCTAAACAGCCAGCGCGTTGCAGGAGCAACAACGGGACACACTGGTTTTGCCTCACAAGCACCAGTGGAGCAGCTCAGGCTTCCGAAGCGATCTTGTCACTTCTCCGGTTGAAGCTTCATCTCTAGGACCAGGCTACTGTCAGATACGCTGAAACAAACAGCGCCCAGTGCTGCACCTCATCAGGAAGCCTCGATATCCAGAAGCTGCGGGTAACGCAGAGAGCAATGCAGCTGATGGTTGCATCTCCACAGTCAGTGGTGAAGACCTGACCACTGCCAGAGGTCACAGCTTCGGCACCAAGTAAAGGGTGAGAGAAACGCTGAGGTCTTCTAGATGCAGAACATTTCACAAGTACCTTTTCCCAATTTAGCAAGATTCAGCTAGCCCTGCACACAACTCTACCTTGAGAACTCTTTCAACTCTTGTTGTCTTTCAAAGCAAAAATGCCCCAAATCCTGGCAGAGGTGTAATGGATTTTTTTTTCACTTCCTGAAGACCTGCTGGGATGCAAGGATTTTGCCCTCTTACTAGTTGCTATGTAGGGAAAACTATTTTCTGTAGCCAGAGATGAAAGTAACTTCAGTGGGTGCAATGCACTCAGCCTACAGAAGCAATAAATTGCCATCTCCCAGGAAGATGACTGCATCCTTCCCTTCGTCCCAGTCACCCACACCTAGCCTAGGGAACAAACAGCCACCCTTCCTCATCCTGCTCATTCAGTATAGCACCCCTAAATCCAGCGCGAGCAGGGGGGTGGACCAGATGACCTCCAGAGGTGCCTGCCAGCCTCACCAGCCTGTGCTACCACAGCTAGTCCAGTGGAGGCCACCAAAATGGTGATGTGGCAGGAGAACATGGTGGAAAAGCAGACACTGGGTTAACTGGACTCATCCAGCCTGGAGGAGACGGAGGAGGGAATCTAAAATGCAGTCTTCAGCTAATTAATTAGTGGTTATAGTGAAGATGACCCCAGACTTGTCTCAGGGGTGTAGAGAGAAAGGACACAAGCTGCAGCAAGGGAAATTCCAATCAGATGTAAGGAAAAAATTCTTCACAATGACAGCAGTCAAACACTGGAAAAGGGACCAGAGTAGCTGTGGACTCTCCATCATTGGAGCTATTCAAAAGTCAACCAGACAGGGCTCCGAGCCTAACTTCAACTGCTTCGAGCAGTGACCTCCAGACATCACAGACCCACCGTGTGGAAGGGATCTCCGGAGGGCTCCAGTGCAAACTCCTGCTCAAACCAGGGCCAACAAGAGCAGGTTGCTCAGAGCCATGGCCAGTCTGGGTTTGCATATCTCCAAGGACTGAGGTCCCACAGCCTCTCAGGGCACTTAGTCTAGTATTTGATAACCCTCATAATGAACACTTTTTTCCTTGGATCTATTCAGAATTTCCCATCTGTCTATTGCCTCTTATCCTTCCACTGCGTACCCTGAGAAGAATCTGCCTCTACCTTCTCTACACCCTACCAATAAGTAGTTGTAGGCCAGCAATAAGATCACTACTTAGGGCTGAAGATACTCAGTCTCCTCAGCTTCTCCTCCTCCATGGTACTCTACAGCTCCTCTCTCTGATAGCTCTGCTGGATGTGCTCCAGTATGTCAACGCCTTCCTCATACTGCAGAGCCTCAAACTGGATGCAGGACTGTAGTTTCACAAAGGCCAAACAGAGGGAAGACTCCATTCCTTAACCCTGCTGGCTACACTCTTGCTAGTGCAGCCCAGGACGCAGTTGGCTTTTCTGCTGCAAGGACATGCTGCCTGGCTCATGTCCAACTTGTCCTTTGCTGCAAAGCTGCTTTCCAGCCTGTCCTGCTCCAGGGGCTTATTCCATCCGAGGTGCAGGACTCTGCATTTGCCTTTTTGCCTTTGCTGAGCTTCCCAAGGCTCCTGTCAGTCCATCTTCCCAACCTGCCAAAGTGTCTCTGAATGGCAACTGTGCTCTCCACCATACTGACTGCTCTCCCACGTTTGGCATGATCTACAAACTTCATGAGTGTGTGCTCTGCTCCCTCATCCAGGTCATTAACAGAGAAGTTAAATAGACCTTGCCCCTGTTCATGGATTAAGGGGTTAACATGAACTGCTGGCAGAGCTGTGGAAACAGCAACTTGCAGTAGAGGGACAGGAGAATAGCGGGGGAAGGTGAAGGACCTGAATTTCCACAGCTGTCTGCAAAATAACAACCTGGCCGTAATCACAGATGTTTTGCTGGTATTGAGGGTGTCACATCAAGCAATTCTGGATTCTGTTATGCCCTTTCTGTGCTTGAGGCCACAAAGGAAGGCCATAACACACCAGCTTACATACCACAGAAACTTGGAAAAAAGAGTATTTCTGTGTTTTAAAAAAACTAGCCTCTGGAGATGGTTCTCAGTTGCTCCACCATGTTGGTTCTCAGCCACTAGTATATTTACATCTGAATAAAACCACTTTGTCGCCAAGAAACATGCTTGTTGCCAGAGTGGAGTGGAGATGTGTGTCAGCTTCTCTGCTATCGAACGATTTCCTGTTCGCAGCCTTCGAAAGGCTGTTCACAGTAGCCTTGGCTTTAGCTACGGAAGCTACCTGAGAAGTTGAGAAGGAGGAATGTTCATCTAAACAATGGCAATTTGTACACAGCTTCCAGTTGGCTCAGGGTTACATAAGGCCTCAGAGAAAGATGCAAGACATGACAGGCTGCCTGACAGCAGCTAATAGGAAGGTTAGCTGAGAATCCCGTATTTGTTTTTTCTGTTGTTAAAAAAAAGTTTAATTTTCTGTAGAGGGGAAGAAGCAAACTACCTCCCAAAATACTGGACACAGCAACTCACAGCTCCTTAATGGTATTTTTGAATAACTAAGATTTTTGTTTTGTTGGGTTTTATTTTTCATGTTAGGATTTTTAAACTTGTCCAAAAAATTTGAAAGTACATGCAAATGCAATGGAGGAAAGAGTAAATAGCATTTCTTGGAAAACTCAAGGGCAACAAAATGAGAGGAAAAACAAAAGGGAAATTTTTGGCGGAAGGGAAAAAAAAAAAAAAAAATCTAGAGATGTCTGTGCACTGCTGAGGACTATATCCTACTGCAGCTGTTGGCGAACCAAGGCAACCGAGACTCCCATATTCCACTGTCCTCTTCAGGCCTGCGGTCAGGGTAGATCTGTTGATATCTAAATCAACTTCAGCATTTCCCTGCAATTTGATTAAACCATGAATATGGAACAGGATTTATGCTGTAGGAAAAGATCTATATGCTCCCTCCAATCCATATTTTTAATCTATCCCTACAGTAGGCAAGGAAGAGGAAAGTGGCATCTAACACTGCAGTTATTCAAACTGTTTGCCTCTTGCTCGTGTGATGCAAAACAGTGTTAAGATTTTCTCCATCCAGTCTGAAGTTTTCTGCAGGTCACATTGATGGGCTCCTTCAGCTTCCTCTACACTTTCAGGCTGCTCGGCCAACAAAAGCCATGTTGCCAATTAGGACATAGTTCTCTTCATTTCCCCATATGCTAATGAGTCCTAATTCTAATACTCATCACTGTTAAAGACAGTAAGACATAACCTATGAGAGTAGAGCCGTGACTGAAATGTGTTATTACCTTCATCGGGAGCAAGAGCTTTTGTCTTTGGTGATATTATCTGCATATTTTGAAAGAGGGTAGATTTAGATTAGATATAAGGAAGAAATTCTTTACTGTGAGGGTGGTGAGGCACTGGCACATGTTGCCCAGAGAAGCTGTGGATGGCCCTTCCCTGGAAGTGTTCAAGGCGAGGTTGGACGGGGCTTTGAGCAACCTGGTCTAGTGGAAGGTGCCCCTGCCCATGGCAGGGGGGTTGGACTGGATGATCTTGAAGGCCCCTTCCAACCCAAACCATTCTATGATCCTATATTTTACTGAGACTACAAGAGCTGTGGCAGCTGTGGTATTAGAAGACACTGATGTGCACCCATCAGGAACAGGACTTCCTAGCCAATTGTCTGGCTACACAAAAAAGCTGGAAATATTTTTGATTATAATCCACATTTTCAGCAGCTATCTTCAGAGAAAAGGCCCCACAGGAAATCAACTTTTAAAAGGTTAAAAAGGTTAAAACAGACCATGTAGTCTGTACACACCTGTGTTTAGCTCCTACAGTCCTGATCGCAACATCATCTACACAGCATAGACTGCTCATGGTATTGTTTTGCAGCAGAGCTCAGGAACAAGACTTTACTATTGGGACTCGCTTCAAAAGCTCCCTCATCTTGAGCCAACTACAACATAAATATATGTCCCCATAAGGGAAGCAGGGACATACATTTACTTGTATCACAGTGATATTTGAGGATTCATGCTTATGAAAGGTTTTGAGAATGTCTGATGGACGAACACACCAAGTACGCATTCTAGATTATACTTATTGTAAGTTATTTCAGTAAGATGCTAAAACATTAGTTCTTGAATTTAATTAGCCTTATATAGGCAGTCAATACCAGCTGATCTAGCCAGTGATACCTGAGACAGACTGACAGCAGAGACAAAAAAAGGACAGGCAGAGAAAGAACCACCCAATGATACCAAGAAAGTCAATAGACCTACTACTTCAGACATCAACGTTAGAGTATCTTTCAAGTAAAGAGATACTTTAAAAAACAAACAAACAAACAAACAAACAAACAACCCCACCAAACCAAGAGCTGCTGCTGAGTTGTCAGAAGCATCCTGGCTTCCCACAGACGCTGAACGCTGCAAGGACTGCGAGATGTGACAGGCCTAGATCCTTTCCATATGCACTTCTTACCAAATGTGAGAACTGCTCCAAGTCAGTTACAGGGCAGTGATTTCTAGCTCTCAGGTTTGATTCTCCTCACACTTCTCTTTGTTAGAGATTTTTTTGACTGTCAGGGAAAGAGGTCAACACCAGAATGGAAAGGATACAGAAAGGAGGGAGGAAAAGTAGGATCTAAAACAGATGACAGGAAAGCTCAAAAATAAGTTTTGGTTTTGAGAAGGGTTATTTTTAGACGCTCCTGTAACAGCACACCCTGACACCCTTCTGCAAATCCAAAATAATGGAAAAATAGATCATCTACAAGTTGGTATTGCTGAATTCAAGCAGAAGCGCATTTTAGTTACCAAGCATGAGGTAGGTTCAAGCAAAAATGTTCATCCAACTACTTTACATATATTCAAGACAGCTTAGAGGGCCAAGATGGAGAACTGCCAGGTCAGCCTGAGGCAGCTGGCAACTCAGCAGAACTGCAAACCCTACAGTTGCATATTCCTCCTTCACAGAATCGAAGCAGAGATCACCACCACCCCAGAATAGTCTTCTGCTGGTTAATGTGAAGGAAAGTAGAGAGCCACCAGGTCTTAGATAACAGGGAAAGTGGTGATACATTGCCTTAAAATAGCTACCACCTTCGTTTTGCACACTGTAGAACAAGCTTTTAAGTCTGTTTCCAGCCTAAACTATCTGTCACAAAGATAGAACAACCTGAAAACCCGTTGCTAATGAGAGATCTGAAATTTGATAAAAAGGGTCTTGCCAGTGGGTAGAGAAGGCCAGAAGCAACAGTTCCCTGTTTAGCCATGGTAAGTGCATAAACAATACCTGTTTCTGAATAAAYGATGTTTGCTTTGCACCGTTTCCCACTGACAGGGCCCTCAAAAATCTGCACTGCAAAAGTAAAGATTCCCCTTGCTCTGTGCTGCCAGTTTCCTTTTTTCTGCGAAGCAGAATAGAGGTCTCGTTACACAGAACTTGCTTCTAGTTTCATCATGCAGTCCCACAGGAGACTGTATTCTCTCTGGATTTGGAACATGAAGAGTCCGACAGYGACTCAGCTCCTCTAGTTATCACACAAGATAGTACAAACCTGTAAGATAGCGAAATGTTCTTTTAGAAAGAAATATATGTATGCACACATACAAAAGGGCTCTGGTTCCAGTCAGTTCTACAGTTCTTTAGTAGCAGAAGCTAGTGCTTCAGTCAAATAATGAACACCTTTTGCAAAGACCCACCCTGTTTAATTCTCCTAAACCTGCTTCAGAGAGGCAACTGTTTGATTTTAAATTCTTCCTTTAACTAAAAACTAGTCTTCAGAACTACACAGGAATTTCAAATTTACCCTGATTACCAGACTTATAGGTATCATCTGTTCTTCTCTGAGCTGGGGAGGAGGAACTGCTCTTGTGTCAGACAGGCTTAAGTGGCACTCTCATTCTACTGGGGGGTGGGGAAAGGAAACACTCAGGTAAGTTTGTCCCCGTAAAGAACAGGAACATTTCTTAATGCAGATCCATTTGAGTGGGATGATGAAAACGAATGTCCCCTACAAAGGGATATATAGTAAAACAAGAAGTTAACTAACAAGCCCTACATCTGTCAATAGCTAGTTCAGCAGAAAACCCTCCCTCTGAAGTGAAGGCTAACTTGGATTTTCAGACTTTGATTAAGACTATAGAGTAAGAATGAGTCATAGGATTTTTTGCTTTTGCTTTGAATATTAATTTATTAACAAAAACAGATATGCTATGTCTTGTCTATAGGTGACATTAAAAATAGTGTCTACACAAAATACTTCCAAGGTTAAAGACAGAATACATTCAAACAACCTATAACAGGCACTTTGTGGTGACTGTGCTACCTGATCCTTGACATCTGACCTTTTTAGAACAGGAGAAACAACCACATGTTAACTCTTGTCACATTGATTGAGAACCAGAACTGATACTGGATAAATTGTGGACCATATGGTTTATTTCAGCTTTTAAAAAAAGTTAGCTGAACACAAAGATGGTCAAGTTTTACTGAAATGTGGGGAAGGAAAATGAGAACAACTGAGTTAATTTCTTCTGTAGCAGAGTTTTACAAGCTTTCCTTGATTCTGGGTGCACACAGGTGCAGGAAAAGAGAAGACTTTAACCTCTCTCCCTTTTAAGAATTCAGGATGTAGGATCCACCTTTGCTTGCTTTAACAATACGATGTATTTATTAGCCATGTTTAAGGCTGAAGAATACAGAATGCTTCCTTTTTGCTCTACTACCTTCTCCTTTTTCCACCCACTTCTTCAGGGACAGGGGCTAACCTTCTCAGCAACACCAAAGATGTTATTAGCTCCTTCCCTGTTGATAAAAGTCAGCACAAAACCACTGGATCACTTGTGTATCTTCCTGCCTCATTAGAAAGACCTGTAGTTCCTACTACTTAATTGGTCCATGCTTGTTTCAGACACTAACCTGCATTACTACACAAACAGTGCTGAGAGTCTCTTGTCAATCATGTTGGACAGAAACATTGCCTAAGCGAGCTTCTACCCTGAAGCTGGGCCTTGATTTTTTCCACCAGCTTCTTTCTCCAAATTTCAGCACATTTCTCACTTTTTGCAGTAAGGTGGATGAGATGAATCAGTGAGATCTGTCCTAAGAAAATGGAACACTTCTGAAGAGCACAAACAAATTAAATTCCAGCAGTGCCAAAGACCATTACTCAGAGTCCTCACGATATGACTGCAGGAAAAAATGCAGATGTGACACTTTGTGGCCATCAGCGAGTTCCTCCCCGCAGCCAACAGAAAGCTTCCACAGGAGGTGGCCATCCGACAGCTGCCGTAAGCAACTGTCTGCAGCGGCTCCTGCAAGCACCCAACCCACACTACATGCTGAACATGCCCGACAGCTGCCAGTTTTGCATTCTGGAAGGCTATTCAGATGGAGGTAGTTTAAAACAAATATATATAAAGCTAGCTCGGTCTGTGCTGGGTCAGACCAAGGGTCCACCTGCCCAGTAGCCTATTTCTTACAGTGGCCAATAGCAGATGCCTAGGAAAGAGTAGAAGAATAGGGCAAACATATAATGAATGAAATGCCCATCACATGACATAGTTCCAGGACTTAACTTCAACCTGAAGTGAGTTAGTATACTAGCTAAAAATTCATTTTCCCAAATAATTGCTACAATACTTTTGAAGTTTCCTGCCCCACCCCATAGATAGCCAGCAGTCACTGAGATGACTGTTAATCACTTCTGTGTTCCTGTTATTTTATACCATTTTATATATTCAGGCATCCTGATTAAAAAAGGAATTGTAGTCCTTTCTTTGGCCTTGGCACCCTGCCCTCCCAAAAAACCCCTATAAGATTTCACTATAGCTGATGAAAAGACTTGTTTAGAAGGATTCTAGTGCAGTAAAAGTCAGAAAAGTTACTGAATATCTTGCTCCAGGTTTACACGGTCATAGTCCCTACCCATTTGTTAAGGGATTAGCGTTCAACAGCTATAGTTGCACAAGCCACAGAGCTAACAACTGTGTGCAGCCACACACCACAAATATCAGATTATTCCACACAGAGCAAACAAGGAGGAGGCATCTCTCAGACTTCTAAGGATATTTATCAAGTGCTCACTGTAGAGAGCAGCCCCTGAATTTGAGCTCCGACAAGAAAATACCCAAATTATAGTACAAGCCAAGGAACCTGAAATACAATACACTTGGTAATGTTGCTTCACTGTAAGTGGATATTATAAGTCTTATTTCTTGTTTTAATTGAATGAATAATACATAGACTGCAACTGCAAAGCTACCTAGCCCCAAGAAAACAGGAGTTACTCTCAAATCACTTGATGGCAAGGATGTGTGCTCCCTCTAGCACCACTTCCTTTTTCAGCTTGGAAGAAACCAGCAGACAGAAGGAAGGAAGCACGGCGGGTACAAGGACACTCCTAACACCTTGATAAATCAACACAACTCTTACACTGGAGAAACTGAAAAGGGAGCTTAAAAACCATTCTCCTAAATCGTTTTGCATTGCACAGCTCCTTTATAAACTTCATAGGCAGACTAAAAAGCACAGAGACAGAATGACAGACAGTTGAGGCTGGAAGGCAGCTCTGGAGATCAGCTAGGCTAAACCTGCTCGGAGCAGGGTGAGCCACAGCAGGTGGCTCAGGGCCATGTCCAGATGGCTTCTGAGTATCTCCAACGATGGAGCCTCCACCACCTCTCTGGGATACCTGCTCCAATTGTTAACAACCTTAAAGTAAAAAAGTATTTTCTTAAGTATAAGCAGAATCTCCTGTGTTTCAGCTTGTGCTTGTTGCCTCATGTCCTGTCACTGGCCATTCACTGGGTGGTGAGCCTGGCTCCGTTTTCTTTACACCCTCTCTTCATATATTTATAAGTTTGCAGACGACACCAAGCTGGGCGGGAGTGTTGATCTGCTTGAGGGTAGGAAGGCTCTGCAGAGGGACCTGGACAGGCTGGATCCATGGGCTGAGGCCAACTGTGTGAGGTTCAACAAGGCCAAGTGCCGGGTCCTGCACTTCGACCACAACAACCCCATGCAGCTGGAAAGCTGCCCGGCGGAAAAGGACCTGGGGGTGTTGGTCGACAGCCGGCTGAACATGAGCCGGCAGTGTGCCCAGGTGGCCAAGAAGGCCAACGGCATCCTGGCCTGTATCAGAAATAGTGTGGCCAGCAGGACTGGGGCAGTGATCGTGCCCCTGTACTCGGCACTGGTGAGGCCCCACCTCGAATACTGTGTTCAGTTTTGGGCCCCTCACTACAAGAAGGACACTGAGGTGCTGGAGCGTGTCCAGAGAAGGGCAACGAAGCTGGTGAAGGGTCTGGAGCACAAGTCTTACAAGGAGCGGCTGAGGGAACTTGGACTGTTTAGTCTAGAGAAGAGGAGGCTGAGGGGAGACCTTATCGCTCTCCACAACTACCTGAAAGGAGGTTGCAGCGAGGTGGGGGTCGGTCTCTTCTCCCAAGTAACAAGCGATAGGACGAGAGGAAACRGCCTCAGGTTGCGCCAGGGGAGGTTTAGATTGGATATTAGGAAAAATGTCTTCCCCGAAAGGGTTGTCAAGCACTGGAACAGGCTGCCCAGGGAAGTGGTGGAGTCCCCATCCCTGGAGGTATTTAAAAGATGCGTAGATGTGGTGCTTAGGGACATGGTTTAGTGGTGGACTTGGCAGTGCTGGGTTAACGGTTGGTCTCGATGATCCTAAGGGTCTTTTCCGACCTAAACGATTCTATGATTCTAAGATCCCCTGAGCCTTCTCTTCTCTAGGCTGAAGAGTCCCAGCTCTCTCACCCTTTCCTCATAGGAGAGATGTTCCAGTCCCTTCATCATCTTCGTGGCCCTTTGCTGGACTTGCTCCGCTAATTCCACATCCTTCTTTTACTGGGAAGCCCAGCACTGGACCCAGCACTCCAGGTATGGCCTCACCAGTGCTGAGCCCAAGGGCAGGATCACCTTGACCTGCTGGCAACGCTCTCCCTAACACAGCCCAGGATACTGGGGGCCGCCTCTGTCACAAGGGCACATAGGTGCCTTGCGTTCAATTTGGTGTCCACCAGGACCTCCGGGGCCTGCTCCCCAAAGCTGCTTTCCAGAGAGCTGACCCCCCTGCATGTACAGGTGCCTGGGGTTATTCTTCCTTTTACATTTCCTCGTGTTGAACTTCATGAGGTTCCTCTCTGCCCACGCAGCCATCTGGTGTATCAGCCACTCTTTCCGGTTTTCATCCGGCCACTTCATCCAGTTTTCTACTTTTCAGTTCATGATATATGAAGTTTATATCATCTGCAAACTTGCTGAGGGTGCAATCTGCTCCATCATCCAGGTCAATAATGAAGAAGACCTCAGGCTCAAACTAAGAGGAAGACCTCAACCCAAAACTAAACTTCCAATAAATATCTCAGAGTAACGTGTGCACGGATATCCTGTCAGAGTTCAGTCTTACCACACTGAAATGCTCAAGTGTAGAAGGGCTGCACTCTGGAATAGTTTTGACCTAGTTAGTAATGCCACTTCTCAAGCCAGAATTAACACCTAGTTAACACAGAGCAACTCAGAGCAGGAACTGAAACATGCCCAAAAATTGCTTCTAAAGAGGGAGCACTTTACCCACGCTGCACTTCAATTTTTTGCCAAGGTACTCTTGCTCTCAAAGGGTGTCACAGTATTTTTAAATCCCTCTCTCTCCTAGAGCCATTATTTGCTTTTCTAATGAGTTACTTAAACTCATTAAAGAAAATAGAGACTATTCACTTTATGTTTGATCATGTCTTGGACAAGTTTCTGCAGTCTAAAGGAAACCAGTAACTGCAGAATCCTCAAATACCAGCACCGAGTAATGCAGATACTTCCACAATTACCAGTAGCTAATCTGCCAAAGACAACCTGGTTTGAAGCTTCAGGGACTTAGTGGAAACACCTTAATTCACACTGCTCTAAACATATGACTACAAAGACAGGACAGATACAAGTTCTGACCTAGTGGGCACAAGGCCCCCAAGAAGAATGAGGACAGCTGCTAGTAATCCTAGATCAGATTCCCTCCTGCCTGGGAAATCCTAAATTCAGGAAAGGGAGTAAGCATGCAGTTTTTATTTTGATCCCTCCCAAAATGCAACATTTGTATGGATAAACATTTTATACTGAAGCAGTTGTCTTGCATTCCTGCATTTACCCCCAGGCAACAGCACCAGAAAGATAACTGAAAATAGGAGCCTAATACCGCTGGCAGCTCTGAGAAGCAATTAGCAAGCAAAAGCACTGTGGCATGGTGACTCAGGACTCATGGTGGAACTCTGTTTTGGCTAATGCAGGCCTGACATGTGGAAGCAGCATCCAGCAAAGCTGGAGTCAAAAGATAGAGCCGTTACTTGCAACCATATCAACAGAGATAAACAGAACATAGAATCCACTTGCTTGGACCTTCTAGAAGCTTCATATTTCTACAGAACAAGAGATCTGAAAGTAGAACTATTGACAGTTGCAGGAATTCATATGAAGCAGTGCAAAATCAGGAAAGCAACACCTCAATTGCTGCTCACAAACTTCATGAGTCATAGGCATGAGAAGTGATCTCACAGGTTTTCAATACATGAAAATAATCACTTCAATAATCTTTTAACTGTAGATGTGAAAGAAGTCTATCTTATCTTCAGCAATGCTCAAAGAAAAATTTATGTCTGTATCTATATCAACACAGGTGGAGCTTTTCTAAAAGCAGAGGAGCAGAGTACATCATCACATAGGGTTTATTTTGACCAAAAGAGACAAAATACTTAGAATTAAAGCCTTGACAAGAGAATCTGTTTGTGCATGTGTCTGTGCACAAACCTGAGCACGAAAGTTTTTTCAACT
Organism: Phoebastria nigripes; assembly: GCA_035582835.1. Lineage (NCBI taxonomy): Eukaryota > Metazoa > Chordata > Aves > Procellariiformes > Diomedeidae > Phoebastria > Phoebastria nigripes. The sequence goes on from JAYKAV010002684.1 coordinate 327,009, forward strand.
CCAGCAGTAATAATGCCTCACTGGAAATTATTAAGAGGCCCATGTAACATTTCTGATCATGAAAATATATTCAGCTGCAACTCGTATCCAAATTAAAGACCATAAGGACAGTAGGGAATTGACAAGAACAAACAACACACGTATGCCAAGGCAAGGGCTGAAAAGAAGAGTAAAAGCTTCAGGGAGAACAGAATAGGCAAGTATGGAGAGAAAGATCAACTTCCTTTCTCCCCGTTTTTAATTCATGGTTTTGGAGTCCACCACCAGGTGTTTGGGGATTACTTTTATTTTACTTATTGTTTTATTTCACTTATTCAATTAGTTTTTACTATTTACTTATTAAACCACATTAAGATACTTCATCGCTGTCTTTTCTTTTGTCCCACAAAAAGAGATGACAAAAATCTATTACGAGAAAAGAAAAAAAAAAAAAAAAAAAAAAAAAAAAAAAAAAAAANAAAAAAAAAAAAAAAAAAAAAAAAAAAAAAAAAAAAAAAAAAAAAAAAAAAAAAAAAAAAAAAAAAAAAAAAGCAAGCGCTTCAGGAATAGCCCTCAAGACAGGGAAACCTGAACACATTCATGGCGTTGCTATGAAAACCCCACAAAGCAGCAGCACCCTGTGACACCAAGTACTTCGTGTGACTTACCAGCAGGCCAGAATACAGAGTCCAGTAAAGAGGATGATGGGGATGGGGTAGGAAGCACACAACAGCCCGTGGTTGTAGAATGCCCGCGATATCCTCTCACGCAGTTTTTCAGTCAGGGTCATCCTCAACTGTTGTCACCTAGTTGCCATCCCGGAATACATCAGCAGGTTGGGCAATTCCAGCATGTGCAACGCTTCAGCAAAGGCACTGTATCCAGCTAGAAATTGGAAAGAAAGCAAGCTCATGAGAAAAATAAATAAATAAAAGGAAAATAAACATTACCAACCTGTTTTAGAAAGGCTTCCAGCATTGTACCTCCTCAGAAGAAAAGGGAGAAAAAGACACCACACACCGAGCAGTTGTTATGAGCCTACAGGCAATTAGATCAAATTATTGGTTTTTGCCTAGGGGAAGGAAGGGCAGAAAACACAAGCAGAGACTGAACACCAGCTGAACAGACATCAGGCACCGCTGCCGTGAGCTGCTGGTCAGAGAAAGCACGCAGGAACAGAGCTAGGAACCAAACTGTCTGAAAGGAAGGAAGAAAAGGAGCTTAGCAGTAAAAGAATTAAGCAGTACTCCGAGGAGATGCCAAAATGCCAATTAGAAAAGAAGGATTGAGGCTAGCTGTCAGCATCGTGGTCTTAAGGGAAGGGCTCTTGGACACAGATTGAAGCACTTTCAGTGCTTTAACTATTAGCAACACACTAGTAACAAGAGACCAGAACAGGCTTTACAGCTAAGCCAATCTAAAGAAAGTTATTTTTGTGTGGGGAATGAGGGAGGGAAGCGTAAGTAGCCACAGTTCAGAAAACTAAGCCAGAGTACACTACACGATAAAATAAACTAATGCAGATACTTCTCATCAAAACGTATTTTGACTTGACTGTAAAACTTACAACTAAGCTGCTCACCGAGTGCAAACTGAATTGCAGATGTCAGAACTAGTCCACTTAAACTTGCAATTTGATTTACAAAGTATAAAAAATTCAATATAAAATGTCCTAAGAAAAGGTTAAGATAATACATTAAAATAAAGCACAAACCAAATTTCTAGGAAAGATGGAGCAGAAGAAACCTACCCTCTAACTTTTTTTTTTTAAATCTCAGGCTAAATGCAAAGCATGTGGTTCACAACAGTGTTCTGAGAAGTGAAAGGCTTGAATGCAAGACAGATTTGTTTCGTACAGTTCAAAGCTATGATTAGCCAAGATTTTTATTTTTTTACCCGAGAGGAAATAAATACATTTTTCCTGGCTTCTCCAGAATAAGACTGGGACAATAAGAGACCCACAGCATATAAAATAAGTATTTTTGTCCACATGAAAACGCCATTAATGATTGCGCCGGAGAATTCAATACAAGACCTAAACCCAGGCTACCCCATTAAAACTAGCAGGTCATTTGACATTTGGAACTCCTCACCTTCACCATCTTAAACGTAAAGAATACCACAGGAGAAGGTCTGATAGGTTCACACAGGTAAGAAATCCATTAAGGGTTTTTATACATATCTGACTTAGGAATTCTTTAAGCCTCAAAGATTTAGAAGTTGGGGGAGGTGCTGTTTTGTTTTATATTCTTTCCTAAGCATCCACTTTCAGCTATATGAGAGAGAGCATACAGGGGAAGACAAACCCTAAGTACAGCCATTATGCTTTTAATTTCAGATTAAATTCTATTTAATGCCCGCAGGACTATTTTACAGTGATCTACCTATTTCCACCCCCCCAGTAATGCAACTAAAAATAATCAGATTTTTAGCAACAGAAGCACCAGTATATTGGCCTAATGACCAAATGGAAAACCTGGATAAATATTTTTGCTCATACCTTTTAGCAAGGCACTACATCTTTCCATAAGAATCAATATCACTTTCTTAGCCATAGGCAATTTCAGTTTGCCTGCAGTCCAGCACCAGCACAAACGTTCCAGGATTTTGGGAGAGGGGAGGGATGAGAAGTGTGATCTTGCTGCCTGGAGACCTTGCAATGCAAGGGGCGAGGCAAGCTAGCCAAAACGCTATACATCGCATTCATGCGAAACAGAAAGGTTTTGTCTTATAGTCACACAGAGAACCTAAAATATGGTACCCCGCAAAGGAACCCACATATGGCATGTAAGAATATGCTTAGAAGTTGTAGCAATTACGTCAGGAAAAGCTCAATTTTTAACCTTTAGCTTGTTTTGGTCCAGTGGCAAATAAGACCTGTTCAAATCAAGTCCAAGGCAAATGTAAAAAAGACAATTAAAAAAAAATTTAAAGGTGCACTGAAATCACCAGAAATGCAGACTTTCTATGCTAGGTCTCAGGAGCAGAAAAATTAACAAATTTTAATGTAAAATTTCAATGACAAAGCCATCTTCCAGAGCTGTTCATAGAGTAGGAAATAATGCAGAAAATCCCTGCATACACAAGCCTACTACTCAGAACAGGCCACTGAAAATAATAATCAAAAGAATACCTTTTGAATACATGCCAGTAACTGAACTGAAAATCCACAGTCTGCATTTCCAGAATTGGAGAGGAAGTTGCAAACAAGTATATGGGAACTGAAACATTCAGGGCTTCACCCCACTGGTGATTTTTCTCAGCGTGAGTATTGCTAGAGCTAGAAAGCATTATGTTGGGGCTCACAGACAGATTGTATCCCTAATCTAAGGGGAGAAGACAAAAAGCAAATATTAAATAATCCTTAAAAGCAAAGCCAACACCGAGCACACTGCAAAACCTCTGGTTTTCAGCACCCAGACTCCATGGCTGTCCCATCACAACAGAAGCTCTGATCCCTTGTGTCAGGACGCAAACTGACCTGATTGCCCAGCCTAAGCAAGAAGAGAGGGGAAAAAAAAGAATATGCTTCATATCAGCCCCATTTACATTAGTAATAAAGTTTATGAAGGTTGAAAGTGCAAGAATTGGAATTATGAGAAAAGCTTCAAGCACTAGAAGGCAGTTGGACCAGATGATCATTGGAGGTCCCTTCCAACTAAAATATTCTATTCTATTCTAACCAGTCACAGAAGTGGGGAGGGGGCAACCCCCCCCCAAGTTTAGACTACTTAAAAATTCAAGTGGATACACTAACATACGCAACATAAAGCATAGGTCAAACGTGAAGAAAAGTTCTTATCCCTAAGAGACAGCATCTCTGCAGCAGTGTTCAGAACAAGGAAGGCTTAGACGGACACTGCGCTGGCAAAGCTGGGCCACTTCTGCTTCCCTGCTTGCTGCCTCCCACGGGCAGCTGGTGTTCGGCCCAAGACAGGCCTCAAGAACCAGTTTCCTCGCATGCTGTGCAAACGTCATCCTGGCTTCATCCCCACAGTTCAAGTACGTGGCATTTGATTCTCCACCTTTACCTTAAAGTGCAAATAAACCGCCATTTCTGATGCACGCAGGTCTCTAGAGCAACAGCTCCTCCCTCTAACTAACCAGTGACCTGGCTGTCCACAAAAACTTGGGTGTTGCAGTCCAGAAAGAAATGACCAAGCAGATCTGATCTTCCTTTAGGGCTGGGTGTCAGGATTGGACCATCCCTTCCGATCCCTGTTCTATGAGTAACTAGGGAACAACACATATATTCTGTTTCTGTGGCAGAAATATGCCATGACTGGCTCTTCGACCAGCCTCACCTTCTAACAGCAATTTTGGTTATTAGCGTTGCACTGGGAACCATTTCTACTAATTGCAAAGAGGAAAACTTCCTATTTACTTGCTTCACCTGATGTGAAACATCAGCATTCCTTAAGAAGAAAACATCAAGCATTCCAAAGCTAATATTTGCTTATTGGTTTTTTGGGGGTTGCATATTAAATTCTGAAATCTTTATTGACTTTATGCTACAACAGTACTCATAAAAGTTAAAAGCAGGAACCGTTCCTATTCAAAGTCATTTTTGCAAACAAAGATTAGCTAACTCAAAATAAATCCTCTGATGTTAGGACAAATGTTAAAGGAGAATCCATTCAGAGTATTTCTTTCCTTTTGCTTGACTGCAAATCCAAGACAAAGTTTGACTGGAAATAAGCAGCCACCAGGAGATTTCCTTAACCTTGCAACACACTATGTTGCATTCCTGGTTCACTTCAGATACAAGAGACAGATACACAACGAAGTTCAGAGATAGATCATAGGAAACAAAAGCAAACAGCAGGCTTAAAGAGCAAGGTTTGGCTTTTAGAGTCTCTTAATTTCCAAACTAAGTTATACATTAAGCAGTTGCTTAGACTCCCTAGTCATTCCTTCCATTTACAGAAGCGTAAAACATTATTATTGCCAGGATTACACAAATTCAGCTGTACACGAGTGTGATTGCAGTTAAGATGCTTTCCCACACACACACGTCCAATTCCAGTGTTTCATTTAGCTGCAGCACTTCCCATGGTAAGTGTGACCTGGGGGCTGGCTGGGGCTGGGGTGGGATGGGGGAGCGAGAATCGGGGGCCTGTGGAGGGAGCGTAGGTCCAGGAAGGGCTCCCTGCACCGAGGTTACTCATCCACGCCTCGAGAAACAGATTTTTCTGTGCAGCCTTGACAAACATTTCGTATGAGATGCAACACAATGCTACGGCCACAAATTTGTCACAAACTGGCAATTCAGTGCTGCAGCAGTGCTGCAGGCAGAAAATAGAATTCAGATTATAACAAATTCACAACACCTGGATAGTTACAGAAGAGTGAATTAATCTACCTTGTAAACAGAATCTTTTCCCCCCATTCTTGTGTTACACAGAGGAGAAAAGCAATTGTTGAAACAATCCGATTGCCAGTCTAATTGGTAATTTGCTGCAAAGCACAGCAGATTACATTGTATAAGGGACTAAGCACACTTCACAATCAGGGTGCTACAGACACGCGTACATACCACAGCTCAGACGTGCGTGCGTACCACAGCTCAGCTGGTGAGAAGGTCCTGAACCAAATCCTGAAAATCTGCATAGCCTGCAACTAGCTGATGTAGTAGCACGAGCCAGGTGAATGCGAGACACCAAAGCCAGCATTCTCCACTGCCGCCCAACATCCCTCGCTCTCCTGCCCATGGGAGCTGTTGCTAACTCCTCCAGGGAGAGTTTTCAGACAGCCTGGCTGATATGCCACACAGGTCAGAAAACCACAGTGCTTCTCAGCTGGAATGCTGTTTTCCTCTGAAGCCCCTTCCCTCGCCCACAGACAGGAAGGGAAATATGATTAAAAACTGAAATTTTTTCTGACACCATGTTATACACCACATCTTTGTACTTTTTTGGGTGTACTACACCCTCTGCCACACACACACACACTTGCAGATGAGTTTCTCAAGTAGCCAAAAACTCCTCTCATACATGATGCTGCAGCTCCAGAAGAAGGGCTTCTACCACCTCATCAAGAGAAAGCACAATCATTTATTTGCTACTCATTCACAACGCAAGACGGGCAGAGAGAATATTAAATGCCCACAACACTTAGAGCCCCAAGGCCACCTTTTTTCAAGCTGATCCTTATCCTCACATTAGAAAGTGTGTTATGTTACATACCACTTAATTCATAATATACTCCATGCTGACTGCTGTCATAAGACAAAGCAACTTTTCAACTGGAATTAAGCACCAGCATCAGCACTTGACAGCACTGCATCATGCCACCTGCTCCCTGCCTCACCAGCCTTCCCTGCCGTCCCCTCAGCGTACGCCAGCACAGCAGCTCTTCATCCAAACCCCTCATAAAAACCAATTCTGGCTCGCCATAACTTCTAACTAGCTGACAGTAGGTCAGGCTCTTCTATTTCCCACCTGTCCGAGAGCTGAACAGATGATTCACTTTCTACTTCCAAAGCTTTTCTGTAATGAGGAGCTTGTGGTGGCCAACTCTGCACCAGGTAACACAGCTGCACTGAAGCCGAACCCAGACAGTTTCATAGACGTCGCAGTGCAGCGGAGGTTGGCAGGGACCTCTGGAGACCACCCAGCCCAGCTCCCATGCTCACGCAGGGTGACCTGGGGCAGGTTGGTCAGGGCTGTGCCCAGTCACGTTTCGAGTACCTCCACCGATGGAGACTCCACAGCCTCTCTGCAACTGGTTCCAGTGTTTGACCACAGTAAAAGAGGAGATGCCAAGGTGTTCTCCAGAGGTTATTCCCCCGGCACGCTGTATAAAGCCTCTACGCAGAAAGGCTTGCACTGCCACTTCACACACGCAGCAGTGTTCATTAAGCACACATCTAATCAGTCTTAATATGACACTTTTGGTAGCCCACTGCGTGGTTCTACAAGCCTCACTAAGGTTTAAGAAACAGAGTGCAAGATCTCTACATACAGACAGCAGCTTTCTCATCCCCACCTGCACCAGCACATGCAACACTCAGGCACAGAACTGAACAGCCTCTTACATTTCCTTACTAAATGAGCGTATGACCAGGAGAGTCCAGACTAAGCTAACATTAAACTGTGCCTCAAATGCAAGAAGAAAGAGGTGGCTATTCCATACCATTATGGATGTTGGAACAGTTACACTTTCTTGGAAAACTCCTACTGTTGCTGTAGTTCGCTGGCTCTACCGCAAATTCTTACAAAAAACAAGACTGACCAGCAAAGGAAGAAATTTAGAATTTCTTCTTGCAGGAAAAATAAACTCAAACTAACAGATGCTGAATGATACTGCTTTTCCCAAGACAAAAGCTTTTATCTCACTTAACAATAGCTACATGTTCCAAATTCTTTACATTTCTGCCTGAAAGCATTTTACAGCCTTCACAGAAGGCCTCCCTTTAGCACTGAAGTGCAGGAAAATGCAGCGCGCTCGTATGTAGATAGCAGCAGCTCAGACAACACGAGCCCACTGTAAGCTTAGAGGCAAAATTATACAATGTATGAAAACTTTTCCCTTTATAATAAACAGTAACCTGTTTTACTCAAGTATATTCAACATCTCAGTTTTCCATAAAACATTCTTGATTCAGACCTTAGCGTTAGGTAGTCATAAAAACATATTACTGAGCTAGTGAAAAGTGGGGGAAAAAAAAAATGTTAAAAAAAAAATCACTGTTCTGTAGTAATTCTTCTTGCACTTCAATACATAAAATAATTTGCTCCATCTTGTTGCCTATAGCAAAGTCCTACACCTAAACTTTCAACATGACTTTCAACCTAGCATTTTCCATTTAAAACACCGAGCTTGGAGAAGTAGGAACACCTCCAACATGGTACTTCTCTCCCCCCAAACCACTATCACCAGCCACAGCATCCCTACTGGGACCTCACATTTCAAATGCATGACCTGTCTCTCTGACGTACCTGCTCTTTACGAGGGGAACAGCACATCACATCACTGTGGCAGCCCAGATCAGATGCAGAATTTCAGAAGCTTTTCTGCCAAGGCTGTATATTTGAGGAAGGAAAGGGGAGGAATGAAGGGGAAAGAAGAAAGAGTTTATTAAAAATTAAGATTTATAAAGGTCCCTCAGTCGCTCTCTGCTGTTGCCAACAGAGCAGATCAATTTGACTGCTGTGTTCTCAGCACCTGAGGGCAAGGCAGGCGTATGGACCATTAGCAATAATTCACCCTCCCAACGCTGCAGTTGTTTGCCACTTATCCATCAATCCAACACAGGCTCCCCAGAGATGGCAGAACCAGCGGAGCAGCCTTCTGCCTTCAAAGTTATCACAAAACAAGTGGAGACAGCAGGACTGATGCTGCTAGAGACAAAGTTAGCCAGACTACTTCAAAATTGTACTGTCAAATGAGAAAAATTTCGATTTGGGCTCCAGTTAAGATCTTGAGCCACAAAACAGAGGGTCCATAGAGGACAATGCCTCTTTCATATTCATGTGTCACCTCCTTCATGTGGCAGCACTTCTACAGCCTACGGGGACATACTCACACATACGTAAGGCTACAGGTATTCATGCATTCCTGGGCTATACCCAGGACACACAAAGCAGAAAAGCAGGAGTGATCGTCAAAACCGAGTCTACTGTCTGATTTACAGTCTCCACTCAACCTGCAAATGTGTCTCTGACCTCTTTTCAGCCCTCACTACAGCTATGATTTCATGACAATGCCAGAAACTCAGCACCACAAACACCCCCCGAAAACAAGTGAAATCAAAGAGTTTCCCTGCAGATGCAGAAAACAGCCAGATGTTACATCACTCACACACCAGCAAAGAAAAAACTGATTTTCTTGCCCTTTGTTGGACTGTAGAGGTGCTTCATATCCTTGAGATGCTAGAAGCTATCACCGCTGTGATCCCCTCAGTAAAATGACTGGTGTCAGCTGCTGCAGGAGCTCTCACATCCCAGCATCAGCAAAAGGGAGAAGGGGAAGGAAGAGAGGAACAGACATCGGGAACCCAATTCTCCCACTCTTCAGCAAGTGTGAATTCTCCTCCAATGAGGGCCAGGGATGAAGCATTTTTCTGAAGACTTCAGAGGTGGGAAAACAAGAAATATGCTCAAGACACCACCTTCCCTTCATAGAAATGTTACACAATCAGTTCTAACACCAAGTCCCTATTCTCCACTTGCATTCCCATGAGAAGAATAACAGGCTTTGTGCTGTGAAAGGACACGGAGGTCACGAGCAACAGAATACTTCCTATGGGAAAATCATGACCAGTGCACTAACCTCCTGGAGGCTGGTGTCTGGAATGGGTTAATCCTGACACTGCTCTTTCAGAAACAAGGCTCCAGAACAGCCTGTATGTTCTCAGTTGAGTATTCTTCACAGAAGGATACTTTTCATATTCAAGAAGTAGAAACTCTTCAAGAAATTAAATTTCAGGGTGCATTCCTTCCATTCCAGCTATATGGCCAAAACAGTATTTAAAGTCTGAACTGAGTTTTTGAACCAGATTTCAATACACAAAACGTGCATCTAGCCCAGGATAACCAGCCACATGCATCCTCAGCGCAAGTCTCACCTTCCTCTGGTCAGAAACAAGCTAGTTTTGACGGGAGCTGAACCTTCACGTTCTCAATAGTACAACATCACACTGCAAGGATCAAAAAATCTCCAACATACCCTTCCCTTCTCATTTATCCTTCTCTGAAGACGCCTCAAAGCTCTTCGCACTGGTCTAACATTTGGACTGTGTGCTCTAAACTTGCTTGGCAACTCATTTCCCTCAGTCAACTAAAAAAAAAAAAAAAATAAACAAACCACCAAAACCAAACAAAAGCATGCTTGCCAGGAACTTGAGAAGTTTAAAGATCAAGGACTTACACACATTTTGATACAAAATTCTACACAAATTAACAGTAGCCACTCACTTCATTCTCACCTTTCTGCCCGTATTCCTCCCCCTACAATATTCATTTATGTTTTGAGAGTTTAAAAATCCAGAAGTTATCTGAAACAGTCCCCATTTTACAAGTGGTATTTCACTCATTTTACAAATTTTTAATCATATCTTGAAATGCTTGAGTAGCAACAACAGAGAAACACTGCCACAAAGATTCAAAAAGAAAGCATTTAAATAATCTTAACATCCCAGATAATATGTTATCTGCTACCAAGGAAGAGACGGACATTCAAAATAAGTTTCCAAACCTATTTTCAGGACATCTTTTGGACTTTCATGCCACAAGAGAAGAACATCAGCTAAACTCCTGCTTAAGAATAGCAATTCATTGAATGTAGTTTCTATCAAATGTCCTTTCTTGCTTCCTAAAATACTTCCAACAGTGTTAGACAACAACTTATTGGTGTGGATGAAATGACAGGATGTTCCACGTGAAGAACCATAAAACACAGAAGTTTGGGATATGTGACAAAAATAGAAAGTATCCAAATTAGAAAAACCCCACAACTTCAAAGTTTACTCTTCTTTTTGCATCCAGCCAAAGGAAACTTACTCACTTATTAAGTATATTGCCAGCTTACCAAACACAAGAAAACATTTCCCAACCTCTTCTTCCTGACCACAGAGTTCTTGCCCAAACTAGTTCTTGTTAGCAATGATCTGGTCTCTACTGTCCATTTACTACACAGAAACAAACACGATCATATGAGACAGCTTCTCCCTTAAAATATGGTTTTAGCAGCATTTATTACAATTTCAGAAATATTATTAGTATACACCTCATGCAGGGCAAGTGATGGAGATACATGATAGAAAACCTGCAAAATTAGTTAGGACGAGGGTTAATCTAGAGAAGAAAAGGTGCAGGACATACRCCATAGAGAGAACCCCCAAATTCAATTTCCAATTTTGGCACTAAGCTGCTGAGCAGATTTTGGACAAAAGGCTTGTCCTCTCTAGACTCATTTCTCCCTAGTCTGTGAAAGGAAAGCAAATTATACTGATTCCATTTAAAAATACTGTGAAATGTAAAGCTAAGAATCACAATTCAAAAGCTGCTACTGTAAATATTAGGAAGATACGCATCAACCTCTTACTTTCTTCACAGTGTCACCAGAACATGCTTTTCTAACGAGCATGCCAAGCAGCATGTCCGTTCTCAGCCAAAGTCTTTAAGCCCTCCAGAAAGCAGCTGCTTTGTCTGTCAGTGAACTATTCAGAGGATTTCTAGCTAAGGTGGATTTTTTCCACAATATCAATGTTATCACCTGCAACTGAATTTTAAAAGTGCAGCCACAATGTTATATTTCTTCCAGGCCTTAGGCAACTGAGTACTAAACTCCTACTCTAATGAGATAAGAAGGCAGAAGAGACAAATCAGATTGCAGTGTTTGGCTTTTAATTTAATTCTTGAATTTTTTACTATAGAAAATAGACATTTACTTAGATAAATAGAAGTCCACAGCTCTAACGCTATAATTAAAAACTAGCAGGAGTTTTGGAAAGGAAATAAACTCTCAAGTGCCATGCAATACACAAACATCTAAACAATGGTGGTTAGAATGTCTTTCGAAAAAGACTTTTTCAAATGCCTCGTAAACCTCCTCCACCATCTATTAGCAAAGACCATACTGAACCGTTAAGAGGCAATTCCTTCATTTTATCAAGGAATTTATTGAGTTCAGAACTTGCCATCCAACACATTTTTCACTGAACTTCTCTGTCAATAAGATCAACACCAATTCATTATTATTCAGTCCACTAAAGGTTCTTCCAACATTGTTTTTGCTGTGTGGTTAGTTCTGTAGCTAGTACCTTGTCAGCCAAGCTCAGCTCAGGTGGTGTGGCTTTAGTACGCTGCTCCCTGTTGATGTCATCATGGCAGGGCACACAGACCCAGGCTGCAGTGTAATTCCTTAAAAGGTTCCACAGAAATAAAGAAGAACAAAGATTTGAGCTATCATCTGGTTAGACAGCATTAGGTCTGATTTCCTTCATGTGTGGCATCACCTCCATGGGATCAGACCTAAGCGGTGCTTGAATTAACTCTGTATTTAAAACTCCCAACAAGCAAAGTGCAAAGAAGCAGGTTTGGACAGTGGCTCTGCTTTTACCAGAAAATCTCATTTGACAACTAAAGTTGTATCTTTCCAGGAATAACAGAGTCCAAAATAAAAACCCACTGCTTTGCATAACAGCAAAGGGAAGGAAAAAAAAAAAAGGGCGGGGGGGACAGAGTACATAAAAAAAGTGTGTTTAAAAAAAACTTAAGGGGAATTAGAAGAGCAAAATGTTTGGAGGTGACAGAGGCTACTTAGAGATATTACATGGGAAGCTCAGAAGAAATGCCTATCACGTATCAAAACATTCAGTGAAGAGTTGAAGATGTGTCCAAATGAAGAAAATAAGGAGAGAGGTTCTTGCACACTATGTATGAGAACATTATACAGCAGGTCAAAAAGGAGTCTGAGGAACTGCTGGGAAGAGGCATAAGAACTAATAATAAATGCTAATTCAGATACCATGAGCAGCAAGTCCTCCAGAGAGTCTCTACGACCAATAGATGACCAGGAGAATACAGAGAGAACAAAAAAATCATAGAAGAAAAGCTAAATAAAATTTGAATTTATCTTCAYAGAGGAGAAGTTACGGGGCAGGGAGGAAGCTTCCCTGCTGAAGTCCTCTTAGGAGGGACATCAGGCTTTATCACAGATTGGTGTGTCAGTGAAGGGGTTACGGAACAAGACATTACACCAGCCAGGGTCCCCAACCAGAGGGTTTTATTGCAAGAGACCCAGAGGAACTCCAACACCAAACAGCTAAAGTAACATGTAACCTTTTGTCCCAATATGGCTGCTGAAAGGTGGGAAGTATTATTCCGACTTTTACTAGGGAATATCTGGGAAACTACAGGTCACCAAGGCAGATATTCTAAAGAAATCAGTAGAAAACAGCAAACAGAATTGTTTGATGGAAGGAGAGTTCCACACATTGAGGAAGAGTCAGCTTCACAAATCTGTCCGACTGACTTCTCCAGAGGAATAAACAAGCATGTAGAGCAGCGATCCAATTTAGAAAGTCTACCTAAACTGCTAAAAATGTGTTCAAGAAAACTCCTCACTGGGGACTTCTGAAAAACTAAGCTGTCATGCTATAAAGGGGGAGGGCCTTCATACAGCTAGAAGTTGATTATAAGAGAGGTTAAAAAAGGATCATAACAAATGTCTGATTCTTTTAATAGAGGGAGGTAATCAGACAGTCCCACAGGGAACTGTGCTGTTTGACACAGWCACAAATTTCCCTGGAAAAAAGGTGCAGTGTTGACATAACACTTTCAGTTGTCTGTTACTCATGGTGGCAAAGATCAGACCGACTGAAGAGTTGGCAGAAATAACTCCACATCAAGTGACCGGGCAACAAAATGAGAGATTAAGTTCAATGCCAATAAACAGTATGTGATACATATGGGGAAAATAACGTTACATATACAGGAATGTATTCTCAACTGGCAATCACCACTCACAAACAAGACCCTGGGGTCCTAATCGTTAATTCTCTGGAAATGTGAACCTGACGCAGTCAAAAAAAGCAAATTGTATATTAGGGATTGTTAAGAATGGAATGGAGAACAAACAGAAATAATTACATTAATATGTAAATCTGTTCTATGCACACACTAAGTGCTATACACAGTTCTGATGATTCTTCCTCTTCCTCCTCATCTCAAAACGGATGTGCAGGAGAATTAGAAAAGGTACAGAGAAGTTCAACAGGGATGACCAAAGATATAGAGCAGCTTCCATAAAATAAAAAAGTATGGGAAGACTTTTCAATCTGGAAAGATTTTATCAGCAAATGGATACAATGAAACTCTCTAAAAATCAGAGATGATCTGAGGAAACTGAACAGGGGAGGGCTGCCTCTTTCAGTACAGGAAGAATTCAGCATCAAACGAAACTACAAAGTGGCAGCTCAAAATAAACACATAGTTAAGCTGTGGAAATCTTTACCCCAGGACATTGTCTATGTCACGTGGGTTAAAAAAGCAAGCGGACAAATTTTTGGAAGAGCGAGCCATGAAGCACTATTCAGCACAAAGCCAAGGCATTCCTCTGGCTCGAGAAGCCCCTCAGCCACAAGCCTCTTCTCCCGAACACCGCACTGGCTGCCAGCATCCAACATACTTGCCTTGTCCGTACACTCTTCCCCTGAACTAAACACTGTCCACGCTCAGAAACAAGATACCAACCTAAACAGGCCGTCAGTCTGACCCAGCAGCTGTCCTCATGCAACGCATCTCACGTGATCACTTTTGGAATAATCCGCTTCTTTTTGTTTATCAATATAGCTGCTTTACAAATGGCTAGGGAATCACTTTCTCCTAAAAATACCAAAAGACTGATGCAACACCCACATGCAATTACGTATCAGAGCTTTACCATTAAATCCACCTCTCAYTTCAACAAGAGCGTGCTGGTCTCCTGGCGGCCTGGGCATCAGTCGGCAGGTGGTGAGCAGTTGCATTGTGCATCTCCTGTTTTGTATATTCTATTATTGTTGTTGTTACCATTGTTATTATTACTGTTCTACTTTGTTTTATTTCAATTATTAAACTGTTTTTATCTCAACCCACAAGTTTTCCTACTTGTGCCCTCCCGATTCTCTCCCCCATCCTACTGGCGGAAGGCGGGGGTGAGCAAGCGGCTGCGAGCAAGCGGCTGCGTGGTGTTTAGTTGCTGGCTGGGGTTAAACCACGACAGTCCTTTTAACTCAGTGGCCAGGCACAAACACTGAGGAATTCGATCAACTTTGCACTCCCTGACTGCTCGGGATGTTCCTGACTCCAGAAATTAATTCCAGGATGCAAACAGTAACCAACAAAGAGCACCTTTGTTCTTTTTCAGGATATACCTTGTCTATATGAATGCACTGACCAGGCATCTTAAACTCGTGTTTTAAAATTTCTGAAGTATGGAGAAAATTCATTTCCATAAAAATAATATGGACTCCAATTGCTAATTAGGTGTTCTTTCCCTTCTTGTATGTCTTCACCAAGCTCCATCGCTGCAATATAAAGTAGCTGTGCCTACATCTGTACTGCCTCCTGAACACAGTGTCATCCGCTCGGCTCTTTCTGTAACAATCACTGTACCCTGCGCATCGTTGCAGCTCTTGACGCAAGACTTCCAAGAGCAGTACACAAACAGCTCACCCAGCACGGACCTGCAACACGCTTGTCTTCCTACTACAGCTACTGTTTCTACTAATGTCATTTTCTAAACCTTTCTGCAAGATCAAATTTAACATCTTAGCCCATGCCTCTTGTTCGTGATATGAAATACGTAGAATACTTTTGGACGTCATTCATAAAGTAGTAACTTTGTCAGATCCATCCTCAGAGTAATTTCTGAAAGGTTTCCAAGTACTACATATATTACGGACTAGCAAGAGAGTCAAAACCTCACACCCCACTAAAGCATGCAAATTGCAAAAAAAAAAAAAAAAAATCAAGATAAACACTTCAGCGTAACCATGACAGCCTTCTGTGAAACACACAACGCCAGGCACACGCTCTTGCACCAAAGGACATAATCTTTTTCTTCCAGTTCATGTGCCTCATTCCATCTGCAGCAAAAGGCACTAACCGCAAGGCCGGCTGCCCTTCACCTACTCCGCTTATCCTGCCCCAGCACTCGCCCAGTCATGGCGAGAGACCCGCAGCACAGAACAAACTTCGTTCRTAATTACAGCTCACGCGTGAGAGAAGACAGGGCTAGAAGGGACTTTGAGGGCTCTAATTCACGCACCTCACTCAGAGCATTGTGAGTTATGCCCAGATGATTCCCAACAGACGTTTATCCAACTTGCTCTTAAGCATTTACTTGGAGACTCTACAGCCACCCCAAGCAACATACTCTAGTACTAAGCTTCAGATAGTTGGTTGTTTTTTGTTTTGTTGGTTTTTTTGTTTTGGTTTGGTTTTTTTGGGGTTTTGTTTTTGTTTTTTGGGGGGTTGGTTTTTTTTTTTTTTTATTAACATTTTACCCGTGTCCCTCCCCGCTATTTAAACCCGTTCTTCTGTGCTGTTCTCAGTGGGCATGGAGAACAGGACAGCCTCAGCAGCAACACTTGTAAGAGTAAATTCCTTGCATCTCCCCTCAGCCTTCTCAGGGACACAGCTTTCCCTGATGACCCTTTCCAGAGACAGACTGCTCTGCTTCACAGTCTCGTCACTTGGTTGATGTCACTTTTCCAGTGTCATACCAAAACCAGGTCACGGGGTGTCCCAATGAAGCTTTACCGGCACTGGGTGGAACGAAAGGATTACATCATAACCTGCAGTTTATTTTCCGGTTTATATACCCAAACAAAACTTTTGCCTCCCCTCCTCCCTTCCCCACAGAAGATCACTGGTCACCAGTGTGGGTGAAAAGGTTCCTTTAATTCTGGATTATACCTGACCAATTATGCCAATGCCTGCAGCTGATTATTTTTGCTTGAATACAAAACCTTACCACTGTCCTTATTGACCTGTAGCCTATTTTTCAGGCAACATTTAAGTCATCAAATCCATTTCTCGATTTTTAATCCTGTCACACAGCACATTTGCAGTCCCTCCCAGCTTCATGTCATTTACAACTTTAATATGCATAGTCTGTGCATACCACTCAAATCATGAATGAAAACCCATAGCCCCCACAGCAACCCTCTCAATACAGCCTTCCGTTTTAACAACGTCTTTACTGGTACTCTCAGTATGTTTATTTAACCAGGTTTGTACCCATCACACAGCGGCACCTTCTTAGGTTTTAGGGTTTTTTTAAACCTTACCTACTTGAGAGTCGTATTAGGACAAAAATCAAAACCTCACTGAACGCAAGATACACAGAAGCTTTTGTTTCTGCAGCCAGAAACAGACCTGATGTCTTATCCTAGAAAGAAGTAAACTTGCTTTGCCAAGGAAGTACCTGTGGCAAACCAGCACTGGCTGCAAGGTGCTCCTTGAAATCTTTCAGGTGCTTACAAATCATTTGAGTACTTGCTGCAGGATTTTAAGACGACTACCACTCTCCATTCTCTTTCTCCCACTCCTTCACCTACACAAACTGCTCGCTCTTCTCTAGTCTTTCAAAACATAATTTATTTTCCATTTCTCAAAAGACGCCTACTAAAGCTTTTAAGGTTTTTTTTTTAGTCTGCACTTTAAGTACATAGATGAAAATATCTCACTTAGATGACTGCTTGCAAACCTGCTCTTTCTTTATTCTAATCTGTCACTAGCATTAGTTGCTCGCCAGCTGACTGTGGTCTTCAGTAAGAATCGACTACAAAAGATACTGAACACTTCAGTTTCAGTGACACTGGACAGTAAGTTCTCCTCTCTGTTCTTTCCTCCATCATCTTCTTACTATTAAGACATTCACAGAATAATTTTTGTATCCCTTGATGGCCTCTGCTTGTCAGGTTTGATTTCTATCTTAATTCTTCTTACGTGGTCTTGCTACTCTTCAAATGAAAAACAGACACACCTCTGGGTTTGAATAACCCACGTACTGCAGGAGTGATGAATGCAACATTTGCAATTAGTACTTTAAGGATAAGAATGTGATTTCTACCCAGCACTGCTTTTTTAAGACAAAGTCCACGTAACTGAGACGTACCTATCGCAGTCATTTACTATCACAACACATCCATTGGAGATTCACTCTTTTTTTCTCAACAGTTCTCCAGCTGCAATTACTCATTTACCTCATCAAATAAGTACCTGAAACGAGCATGACTTCTTTCCTGTTTCTTTATCTATAGCTGGGGCTCCTTTCCCTGCAAAGGATACATTTCCTGGTTCAAAACTCTCTTCAGGACAGAAATCAGAATTAATGGTTAATGACCTATATTTAAAAAAACCAAAACACTATTTAATTTAGGCCCATAGGTTCTGACTGTACGGTTTTCAGTTCTATTTCTCAAACAGATGGTCTTGTCTGTATATCTGAATACCACCTTCGACTGCAACTATCTTTTAAGAGATTGTACCATGATAAATGCTTAACATCCATATTTTATTCAACAGTTTTACAGGGTAGGGAAAGCTAAATTGGACAATAACATTTTTAAAAAGTGCCCATAACAGGCACATTTCCTTCTGAGGAGTATATGTAGTTCATTTAGCAGCCCACTACACCATTGCTTATGTTTAGGTCGCTACTTCAGTCCTGGGTGCTACAGATACAGTGGGTTTCTGAAACCCTTCCCAGGTAAACCACATCTACGTAAACACTTCTAGCAGACCTCTGCATTTTCCATGTACTGCTCCACTTCCTCACATAAAGGTGCAGTCCCTCCACCATGCAAAAACCGGTTCTAGCTCTGACTTTAACAGAGGAAGGGCAGAAGAGCTTTTTTAGGTATCTTCCTTCTCCCAAAATTTGCATTGCCAGCATAGAGGTTTCAAGCACCTTTTGCATCACCACCATTTTCAGCGCTGCTCCCGCAATCCTTTGAATTTAGTTCAGCAGCTAGCTTTGGTGATCTCTGTTGATGCAACAGTAGTATTATTTTTCTGGTTTACCAAGATCACAGCTTATATTGGGTCATCTGCCTCCTAGAAGAAAATGCCCCCAGAAAACCCCTCAGAAATAGCTTTTGAGTAAGCCACCCCGTCACATTAAAAACACACCCCTATAAAAACAACCAGCTATCACCGGCAGAAGTTTCCTCACTAACTGTAATTAGAGTTGGATCAAACTAAGTTTAGGCATTAAGCACTACTGTTTTCCTGAAAAATATGTTGTGGAAACATATAAAACAATAGTCTTCCCATTTCAGAAGGAGGACTTGGTTTCTGTAGTACTGGTTGGGTACCTTCTGACAGCTATCAAGCAAAGGGTTTCTAAAACTTCTGGGTTTGGCAGAAAAACCGAAGTCTACCTTTGGCTCTCTGGGGAAACACACTTCCTTTTCCGCACAGACCCTCTACAACTCCCGAACACTAGAGCTTCAGTGGTATTTTCACTCTGAACTCTTGAATGCTGGAAGTTTTGGCTCTGTCCATCTTCTGATTAACAGGTATGCTCTCACAGGCAGGATGCTAACACTGACAGAAATAAGGGAGACAACAAACACAGACAACGAACACAACTCTGACCACTTAGTCCATGAAATAGAAAGCAAAAATTAAGAAGGAAACTTCAGTATGCATTTCCATGCATTGTTCCCTAAAAAACAAAAAACAAACAAACAAACAAACAAACCAAAACCAACCACACAAAACAAACCACCAAACCTTTAATCAGGACAGTTTTCATTATAAAAAAAGTAAGTCTGTACTTTAATATCTTTCAGGCTTGAAAAGCGCCCTGAGAAGGCACAAGGGAACACAAGCATCTGTAAGGCGACTCACTTGCATGGGATTGATTTTCAACAGGTTCTAGGTTACAGCAGTAACATTTGGCAAGCCTGAATAAGCAAACTACCAGGGCTCCCAACTTCCAATAAGGGAGCTTTTTCTCACCTCTAGCATCACGCAGGACTAAATATTTTTCTTTCTAATAATCACCAATTAAAAACCCAGGATCGGCAAATCACTGAGCTCTTTCTTCCCAACAGCGAAACAATCCCAAAACTACTCTGTTAGACAACAAGTCTGAAAGTCTGACTCGGACATTGTCTTTTGAAAACAAACCAACTATTATTCCCATGGCATCTTTATCACAATGGTTCATACAAGATTAATTCAGTTTTTAACCAAAGAAATGCAACCCTCCTCCCCTCCTCATTCACCACCACTCTCTCGCTGAAGCTGAAACTCACTCTTTTACTGGCAGGAGCCTTAGAATTTTATTTTCTTCCCAAGGGAACCCAGTTACTCAGAAAGGACACCGGCCGTTCTGAAACACCGGGACTGCGTCTTCACCTGAGGACACAAATTAAAAGATTACTTGAAGACAACCACCTTTAAGTCCCTGCTCCTCCCCCTTCTTTTTGATATTTTGGTTGTGAGAAGTAATAGCTTACAGATGTTGAAATAGAGGGCTGCACAACCACAGAACTGCCTCGTGTTCCTTAAGACCTTTCTTTCTCGCCCTTGCCCTTTAACRCAGTGTGTAGGTTTCGAAGGAATTATACCACAAGATACTACAGCTAAGGAATGCTTGTAAAGCTCAGTCTACATCTACCTCCGGTCCCATTCTATACTCAAGACCGAGTTCCTCGGGCCAAGCGCCATCAGTCCCTCCTTGCTCATACAGCACCCGGCACAGAGGAGCGTGGCTCCGCGCTGCCACAGCATTCACAAATGTCCGTTGTGAAACGGGAGAAAGCTGCCTGCAGCTCCCCAGAAAGACACTCAAGGGAGGTGTGTCAACGAGCACGGCACAGAAAGTCGGCCGCAGCAAGACTAGAAAGGAGGATTCCCAGGTCACAAGATCCACCGAAACTGCTGTACTGCTGCTACTCCCCTTCCACTCATTACTTACTTCATTCCGCTATAGACAGGTAAAACTATTTTTGTTCGTCAAGCTGTACCTATTCTCTTTTTTAAACTCTCTGCTCATCAGAGAGGGGAAAAAAAATATGACTTTTCTATGCATAATTATATGAACTGATGACAGACAGGCCTAGCAACCCACTGAATAAAAATAACATTGAATAACTCAACAGCTGTCTTCAGAGAGAGCTTGACAAATTCATTCATCACTGAGATTTTGACACTTAAAAAACTATTTTAATGCTCCTGAGACAAAACCTGATTCTTCTTTGCTCTTTCGTGATGCTATATTTGAATCACGTTTGGAAAGATAAACAGCACTGTATCAAGTTAAGCTTTGTAACTGAAAATACCGAGCAGAATTGTTTTGGTGGAAGGACTCGGGGGCTAACAGCACAGCTCTCTACGTGTCACACATTCAGTGAAAATGCCAGGGTGTTTTCCTTTCTTCTGAATTCAAGTCAGCTAATCTCCTTTCTGCATTACACAACAGCTCGTGTAATCCTAAATTTATCACACTAGTATGCTGTCATAACAGTTACAGGTTTCACAAAGAGTGAGATCATGCCTCATCTTTCCCCCTCTCATGAAAGAAAACTTAATCTGTCTTTTAACAATCCTGAAAAATAAGCAGACATTTCATTCAGGAAATTCTGGCATTAAGGCAGTAGTCCTTTCCTCAGGATTCTCCCAAATACAAAACCACAACTACACCACTTCAGGATTCAAACAGTTCCTTGCTCATTATATTTGAAAATAATCTAAAATAGTTCATTTGGTCTCATATAAGGAAGCTGATTCCTAAATTTTAACCAGACTTCAAAGACTAGGGTGATTAGCCAGAGTGAAAGATACTTGCAGCACCGTGCTATCATCACAGAGCGAAGTCCCCATAAAAGCAGCGGAATAGTTCTGGTTCTGAAGTGGTCGGCAACTACCTACCGATGTGCTGAGCAAACCTATCGAGCAGAGGAGCTTACTTCACATTTCAGTCATTCCCTTTACATACGCACTCCTTCTTTTCTATAAAGCATATTCTTCTGATTCTGCAGCAGAGATGATTAACTCTTTCCTTCATCTCACCCTCTTTACTGGTTTACTCCCATCCCACCATCTTTCACCCACCAAAACTTTCTACATCCCTCTTTCAGACACATTTCCTCATGTTTTCACTCCCTTCCTCCAGCACAGCAATACCTCAGGCTGACGACTCCCCATTTCCTAAGCAATAAACACTCTGTTTTGATCCCAATTCCTTCCAAATCCTTCTGCAGGCAGAGCAGTCGCTACTCCAGGCCCTCAGCAGATCCTCTGCACAAGTACCCAACCCCAATCTTCCCTCCCTTCCCACAAACACCGCTTGCTTCTTCATCCTCAGGTGCCAAGCGGGTAAGGCAGTCCCTTCTTCTGCGYATCTCAGGAAAGCACAGCACCTTGCTCTTTGCAAACGAGAAAATTAATCTTTGTTCTTTTTGCTAACACCCACGCTCTCGCTAATTATTAGAAAACACATTCATAAAATAAATTGCAAGCCGCACGATACCCCCCCCCCAAGAAGATATTCACCACCCTCCGCTGCCAAGTCCCCAAATCCAACAGGCACCTGAAGCACCACCGGTTGCGGGGTGAGGGAAGGACCCCGCGGGCCTCTCCGCACCCACCAACCTCCTTTCTGCACCCCAAATTCCACCCCAAGACACCCACGAGGGACGGGGAACCACCACCACCCCACACACACACTTGAGGGGCCTCCCCTCAGGCTTCCCACCGGGGAGAGGCCTAAAAGACCACGGTTCCCTG
>JAYKAV010002684.1:349704-391678 GCA_035582835.1 Phoebastria nigripes
GGCCACGCCTCCCGCCGCCGCCGGCGTGGTCACGCCCCCCCGCCACCCTAACCACGCCCCCGCACGCAGAACCACGCCTCCGTCGGTATAGCCACGCCCTTTCTGCTATAAAGACGCCCTTGACTGCCCGCCCCTAGCGCTTTGGACACGCCCCCTCGAGCGTCAGGCCACGCCCCCCGGCGGGGCGGGTGCGCCACCGCTCACGTGGGAGGGCGGAAGGGGCTGGGTGGCGGCGGGAGCACGTGGAGCGGGGATGGGGAGGCGGGGGGGCTGGGGGGGGTCAGACCGGGAGCCGGGGGGCACGGTGGGGGCGACAGGGCCGGGGGAGGGGGGTCCTGGGGCACAGAGGGGATCGCGGGAGAGGGGGCGGACCGGGGACCGTCCGCCCTGGGGTTGAGGGGGGAGAGCGGATCCACACCGTGCACCGGGGAATGGCGGGGCTGGGGACGTCAGGCGCTGGGAGCCCTGCGGCACAGGGTGGGCGCGGAGGCTGAGAGGGGAGGATTGGGCGCCAGGACCCCTGGGGCACCGTGGGGAGAGTGGACCTGGAGGGAGGACTTGCACCGGGAGCCCTGGGGCTCAGCACGGGGGGGGGGTAAGAGGCAAACCGGATACCCAGAGCTCCGGGGAAGAGGGGTGGGCCAGAGACCGGGAGCCCTGGGCACAGAGGGGACAGTGGCACATGGCTTGGGCTGGGTCGGGAGGGCTGCTCCCCTGGAAGGAGAGCAAGAGCCCTGAGGAGCAGCGGGGCAAGGGGTAGGGAAGTGCCCAGGGGACGGGAGAGGTGGTACCCAGGGACCAAGGGATCTTTTTCCCCCAGGAATGCCCATGCTGTTCCTGCCAGCACGGCCCTGGCATGGGGTGGGATGCCACGCAGCCTGGGCACAGGGCACCCGCAGGGTCAGGGCTCTTACCCTGTGGCACCGGAGCAAAGTCATTCGCGTCTTTTCCCCSTGGTGCCAGAGGAAGCCATGGACAGGCTGAGGTCTGCAGCAAAGGATGCAGCAGCTCCGGTGCTGGCAGCGGCGGAGGGGGATGGTGGAAGGCAGCCAAGCTGCTACAGCCCCGCAGTCACCCCCGGCACAGCTCCCGGCTGCCAAGCATCACTCCTGAAATCCTGGGGGAACCCTGCGAGGAAAGAGCCAGCGTCAGAAAGGGACTTGGTGGGAAAACAGAGCGAGAAGCAGGGAAGGAGCAAAGGAAAGGTGCAGAAATAGGACAGGAGAAAGGCAGCCCCTGCTCATTCGTCTCCTGGGACTGAGCATCTCCACATTCAGCCCCCCAGCGTGCTCAGGACCCCATGGTTTGGTGACATCCCATGCAATGGACAAAAAGTTTCCCTTAAGCCTCGTTTCTGAGGTCGTGGTACATCTGGCCAGGAGGCGGGCGCACTGGAGGTGCTACAGGCTGTCTTACCCCACGTACCGGCCTTTTGCAGGGCCTTTCTTGCAGCCGTCGGGCTCTGACGCTTTCTGACAGTCCCCACTGCTGGCAGCCCTGCCTGATACCATCGCATCCGACCCTCTCCCAGGGGACCTGCACCCCTGTCCCACCAGTCCCAGCCTTGGTGGGGCTTTCCCCGGTTGCTGCCTGGCCAAGGCCCCAGGCTGCTCCTACCGAGGCCGAGGGAACGAAGACCAGAGAGAGCGCGAACCTCGGGCCAAGTCCCACCTGCTTTATCGGTCGAGACACGGCGTTGCACAAGCTCTGGCTCGCAAGCAAAGAGCTGCGTGTAGCAGCGGCCCCAAGCACGCAGGTGTTGGCCGACCCTGCACAAGGCCACCCTGTTCTGCCATCAATCGCATCCCTCCTAATCCCCACTTTCTGCGCTGCCTTCCCGCAGCGTCAGCTCCAAAGCAAGGTCTCGGTTTGGCCGTGGCCGTGCCAGGTGGCCTTGGCTCAGCAGAGCTGCCAGATYGGCCTCCGGCATTCACGTCCTGATGGCAGATGGGATTTCCTCCAGGGATGGAGGAAACACTGGGCTTTGTCCTCGCTGTGAACCAGGAGCCACCACAGGTTTCACTTCCCTTTCTCCAGGAGGCATCTCCCCAGTGCTGCCTGTCCAAGCCCTCACCACCTCCCTGCTGCAATCGCCACTGGTTATTGGTGCGACAAAAGCCTGTGGGCACTGCGGCATGCCAAAATACCAGGCTGAAGCTGCTGCTGTTGGGAAACAGCATGCAGGCAGCACTGTTGCACAGTGCAGGTAAGAGCAGCTGGTTCAGAAGGGCCTTGGATCCCAGGGAAATGTCCCCCTGCACAGGCACACCGGGGCTCGGGTGCTGCTCCCCGTGTGGTGCCCAGCCCGTGCGCCCTGGGGATGCACTGACTCCGAGCCCAGGGCAGCCTCTGGTTTCTCGCTTGGGAGCAGACATCGGTCAAGCGCAGAAAGAACCAGGCAAAAGCCACCAGCAATGTTGCATGGTCACCCTGCTGGTTTCGGAGGAGGGAGGCAGAGCCTTGGAGCAGGGATGTTTTGGGATCTCTCCAAGGGGAAGCTAATCATACAGGTATTACTTCAATTATACACCATTATATGCCCATTACAGGTGCATTTTAAGCAGCCGTAATGCCTGCAGCGACTGGAGCCAGCAGCTCTGCTCCCCAAGACCTACTGGTCATCTCGTCCTCCCTTTGCAGATTGCGACCGGGCATTGTCCCCCAGGCACTGCCACCACGCTGGGCTGGCAGCGGCAGCGCTGGGCTCTGCCACTTTCACGGCTGGCGGCCGAGAAACGCGTTTTACCCCAGCAAGGCAGAGCAGGTGCCAGCCTGAGGGTTTGTGTGACATGGGAGGAGACTGAGCCACCAGCCTGCCTCTGCCAGGGCAGGGTACGGTGCTTTGCACCCACCAGCAGCGGTACCATGGCTGGGCCAGGCACCATCAGCTACCAGGAACCTTCCCAAGGAGCCCTGGGTTCTGTGTGCAGCTCGGGGGCACTCAGCACCCCAAGCCATGGCGGTGTCCCCAGCTCTGCCTCCACACAGGGGCTGGATGTGGGTTTGGGCACAGTAAGCTTGGGACCTGGCTGCTTCCTAGCTGGCTACTGGGCTGGCCTGGGCACCCCAAGCACGGCCCGCACGCCACGCTCGGGATTCAGCTGCCTGCCTGGGCTGTGCACGTGGGCAGCTCAGCGCTCATCCACCACAGATAATTTGGGCCCGTGACGCCCTGGGGCTTGGGTCGGGCCCAGCAGGCACTACCTGAGCCTGGAAGTTGGGAGGTTGCTGAGCGAGGCTGGGCTGGAGACACGACTTGGCGCTGTCCTTGGCAGCACGGAGAGACCCACAGGTAATGTTCTGATATAGCAGGGTCAAGTGATCCTATAGCACACGCGGGGCCTCATTCCCCCCCCACCCCAAGTTCCTCAGCACTCGCCACAATCCCCAGAGCCTGCCCAGTCTCCCTGGGCTGCTATCGATAAGCAGCCACAGCCTCCAAGCGTGCCAGGGCTCCCCAAACTCAAACCAAAGGGGACCGTTCCCAAACGGGCGGCAGGACAGGTCACTGAGCCATGCATCATTTCTGCATGGAAAAAGCAGGAACACGTCCCGCTGCCGGGGTTGTTACCCTGGCTCTGGAGCTCCAAAAGACCTGGCAGGTCACTCTCGTCTCTCACAAGCGTGCAGGATGTTATTTATCTCCCACTACAGCCGGAGCATCTACCAGGAGACCTCCAGGTCTGAGCTCTGCTCCCGGGACTGCCCTCGCATCTGTGGGGAGGGAGGGGGACCCAAAACTGTCTCCTCACCCAGGCTTGGGAGATGCCCATTTCTCTCCCTCTGCCAAAGGAGCCTGTGGGGAGCAGTTCCATACAGAGATCCATGGTCACTTAATGACTGTACCCATATCTAATTAAAATTAGGATTATTAGCCCTCAATAATGCTTCAATACAGGCAGGTCATATAAGTGCTAGTAATGATTCGTGATCAGGAGGCAGTGGCTGAGACAGAGGCTCATGTACAAGTGTCTGTCCGTCACCTAAAGCCAAGGACGAGCTTGGGAAGCCACGTGCTAAACAGACACACAAGGGCACAGGGGTTTTACGTGAAAAGAGGGAAAATAACAAAACAAAGCAAGGGATCAACCAAGCAAGGCAGCCTTTAGGTCTTACAGCAGCAAGGTGAGGGACTATGCATGTAGCTATAGATTTTTTTAATTCTGTGGAAGTTGGGAGTTGAACACATCTCTCCTGTGCCAGAGCTGGGAGAAAGGTAAGAATTGCAACACGCTCCCAGGCCATCCCTGCCTCCACCCGCTCTGTGTCATCTGGTTAAACGCCAGCGGGAGGGTGGGGTGATCCCTCCACGCGCTGCCATGCCATAACACACCGGAAAAGGTGAGGCACGCCCAGCCCTCGGGACATCCCCCCTGCTTGTATTTACACGCTCTAAGGGCCATTCTTGCAAGTTTGTGCTCTTCCTCTTGGCCTGCCTATGTTGGGAATGAGATGGGAGGGCGAAGGGATGCAGCAGGCTCCGGGCGGGCTAATCCCCTCGTTGGCATGCGGTTCAACACGCGTTTAAGCTTCCCTCCTGGGTCAGTTTGCTGCACCACTCCTGGAAGGCGCTGGTGACGCAGCCAGGCTGGTTTGGTGGCACGTCCAGTCCAGAGGTACCAGCCTCCCTGGCCTTGCTCCGTGTTGCCCTTCACAGCGCTGCACGGTATCGCAGCATCACAGGACTGCAGCTGACAGCCCTCTAGCGAAAAAGGTGACGTTCTTGTCCTGGATCTTGTACTGGTAGATCTGGACGAGATCCTGCTCTGCCGTCAGCTCCAAGGACACTCTCCTAATTATTTTAATCTGCAAAGGGAAAGGAACAGGAATAGCATCCCTTTGGCTGCCCCGGTCACAGCATCCTCACCCCCCACGCCTCTTGTTGGCCTGCAGGGAAGGGAGATCACTGATAAAAAAAACCATCACACAGCTGCCTGTAACCAGTCCCTTTGGGGGCAGCCCCTGATGAGAGACCACGCAGTAACAGGCCCCAGCAACCCAGCTGCCCTCCCAGCCCAGAAGAGATCACTACAAGCCAGGCTGAGATGCACCGACAGGATAGTTTGGGGAAGCTTCCCAGGAACTAGGTATTTTTCTTTGCCATCATCTTGGGGCAGGAGACAGCCTGCACTGTAGCTGCTGTATAAACCCTTTCCAGTTTCCAGAGATGGGGCAGTCCCCAGGTGGCAGGATGTCCCTGAATATCCCCGCAGAAGCAGAGTCACAGCCATAAGAGCCCAGGTGCTCCAGCAGATCCTGGTGACCGCAGCAAGGCTGCTTGTTAGTCCTTAACCGTGCTGCAGACCAGGCTGGTCCTGGGCCGTCTCCCGCAGGGCAGATGGAGCATGTCTCGCCTACCCTTGGGCCTGCAGGCAGTGTTGTATGTGACGTTAACATGTGCCACCTCTCTGTGCTCTCCCGTGCATTACCTGCCCGTGAACATCCTTGCAGAAGCCGGTCGCCAGCCCCTCCACCCACAGGATCAGGTCACTGTGATGACACAGGGAGTTCACAACCAGTTCGTTTTCCTCGTCTTCTGAATCCTCGTTGCTGTGAACCAGCACCACAATGTTTCCCTGGAACGAGAGCACCAGGCAGCAGTGAGCCCCTGGCTGATTCCTAATCCGCTCAGGGTAAGGAAGGGGAGATAGCAACGGGAGCTTGCACAAATGCCCTCCTAACTAAGCTACTTAGACGTCCCCCAGCACGGCAGCTGGTTCTGAGCTAAAGTCCACTGGGAAAATAAACAGCATAATATATATATAAAAAATATATAATTTATATTTATATAAATTATAGATATATACAATCTATAATTATATAAAATAATATACATATATAAAACTCTGAAACAGCTTGCTGTATATATATTGTGTATACATATACATATACACACACATGTATATATAATATGCAGCCTAAAAATACATCAAGCCTTTGTTACAAGACAGCTGTCTAGTTAAACCAGTCTGTCTGGCCACGCAAACGGCAACTCTCTGAATGAATTCAGAACAGCTAAATAAAGACGAACGGCCGCAGCCAGAGCTGTGATGCTCAAACCTTCACAGCTCTCACAAGAAGCAGAGAGCTCCCCAACGCAACACCAACTCTATTAAAAATACATCCCAAGAGTCTCTGCCTCAGCCCATGCAGGTCACCAAGGACTTAACATGAAATTCCCAATCAATTAAAATGTACTTTAAAGCTTCAGAACATCTTAGACAGAAATAGAAATGTGTTAGCATGATTTTTTTTTTTTTTTTAGCTGTTTTGGAGGTAAATATTCTCAGCAAGCAGAACAACCCTTGTCAGCATTTACAGCACTAACACCCTGGCACCATATGAAGTGCAGGATAACAAAACCTGACACCATCTACTTCATTTCTCACTCAAGCAGAGAGAGAAGTGGCCAGGGTGGGGGACACTGCAATGTAAATAGCAAAGGATGGATGTGACTGTAACGATTTTTGGCTGCGACGCTCTCAGAAGTTAGCACATCGCTGGGAAGGTCTTTGTAGAAGTGCTGCATCGTCACATGCCCTTGGAAACCAGCCGGTACAACACAGCAACGCTGAAGATTGGTGGAAGCAGAGACTCGCGTCCCCTCCAAGTGGACCTTCATCTCTGCCCCCTGAGAGACTYATCAGCCCCTCACTACCTTCATAACCCGTTTCCTTGCCTGCCCTCCCACGTGCATACAAACATGGGTGTGAGTAGAAATCTCTGGAGAACCAGGAGCTCTAAGAAACAGTATTTTACACCTCGAATCCCTGCTCACACGTCAGGGACAGAGAGCGCCCTTCTCTCAGCAGCACCTCCTGGGAAACCAGTTGCAAAAGACCCTGCACAGGTACTCCAGGGACTAACACAACTCCCTGAGAGTGGCCCTAGAGCAATGATTTGAATTTCTTGGACAGCCAAAGCCTTCCAAAACCTCATCATACACAGGTAGAAAAAAGAAAAGAAAGCCCAGCTTTGCTCCAGAGGCTTTTTTGTACACGTAGCGTACAGGAGGCTGCATGTGGAGGGACCAGTACCTTCAGCTGGGAGCACACCGTGACTCTGCAGTAGTGGATGAAGTCCAGCACCGCCACCGGCGTGGCGCCCAGGCTGAGCAGGACGCTGAGGTCGTCCACCAGCAGCACGGGGCCCTTCCAGGAGTCACTGCCGGCGGGAGTCAGGGATGTCCGGACAAAGTCAAACAAGGCTTTGAGGTTGGAAGCGCTCTCACTGGAAGAGAAGAAGGAGGTCTCAAGGGGCTCGGCCCACGCGCGTGTTGTGCATCTCCCTCCTCGCCCACTGACTCAACACAGGGAACGCCAGCCTGTGCCATCCCTGCTGTCCCCGCTGCTGTGACAGTCACCAGGTCCTACACTTCCCTACAGTCACTGCTCCTTCACTCATCTGTGTGCAGTGAAACCCTCATGCACTGCTCCAGGGATCACAGAAAGTTTTGGGTTGGAAAGGACCTTTCCAGGCCATCCAGTCCAACCCCCCTGCCATGGGCAGGGACATCTTCAACCAGATCAGGTCGCTCAGAGCCCCATCCAGCCCGACCTTGAATGTTTCCAGGGATGGGGCATCTACCACCTCTCTGGGCATCCTGTGCCAGGGTTTCACCACCCTCAGCGTCAAAAATTTCTTCCCTAGATCTAGTCTGAATCTCCCCTCTTTTAGTTTAAAACCATTCCCCCTTGTCCTGTCGCAACAGACCCTGCTAAAAAGTCTGTCCCCATCTTTCTTACAAGCCCCTTTAAGTACTGAAAGGCCACAATAAGGTCTCCCCAGAAGACCAGGGGAGCTGGTCTTCTCCAGGCTGAACAATCCCAACTCTCTCAGCCTGTCCTCACAGGAGAGGCRTTCCATCCCCCTGATCATTTTCGTGGCCTCCTCTGGACCCGCTCCAACAGGTCCGTGTCTTTCCTGTGCTGAGGGCTCCAGAGCTGGACGCGGTACTGCAGGTGGGGTCTCACCAGAGCAGAGCAGAGGGGCAGAATCCCCTCCCTCGACCTGCTGGCCACGCTGCTTTGGATGCAGCCCAGGGTACGGCTGGCCTTCTGGGCTGCGAGCGCACATTGCCGGCTCATGTCCAGCTTTTCATCCACCAGTACCCGCAAGTCCTTCTCGGCAGGGCTGCTCTCAATCCCTTCATCCCCCAGCCTGTATTGATACCGGGGGTTGGCCCGACCCAGGTGCAGGACCTTGCCCTTGGCCTTGTTGAACCTCATGAGGTTCGCACGGACCCACTTCTCAAGCTCATCCAGTGCTTGATCCTGCCACACTCCATCAACACCCACTCACCCAGACCCGAAGGGCTGCACGGTCCCACGGCACAGGGGTCTGTGGGGCTTCAGTGCCTGCCCTGGATCTCACCAAAGGCCCATCTAGCCCAGCATGAGTCTGAAACAGAGGAGAGCCAGGAGCATACAGGAACAGGGCAAGTGCACGGCCGTCCTTGCTCAGAGGCTGCCTGACCCAGAGGTGGTATCTTCCAATTTAACAGCCCTCAGTGGATTTTTTTCTATCAAATCATCAGGGACATGGAGAAAGTGAAGTGGGAATAAAAAGGAAAGCCAGCATGGTTAAAGCAGCACTGTTCTCTTGGATAAGAATAAAACTCAGAATAATAAAAAAAAGGAACAAAACTGCTTGGATGGAGTTTTGACACAAACATATTGAGTGCTGAAATAAATTTTCTCTAGACCTATAACATGCTTGGCAATGAGGATGGGGGCAGAAATTGCCCTGAAATGCTACAGAAGGGGGACAGAATCCCTCTCTGAGCAGCAGGGAGAGACAGGGCAGGACAAGCACAGCAATGTGCTGGCATTTCCCTTCTCTTAGGTGTCCAGCTACCAAGTCCTTGGGCCCCAGAGGGAAGCCCAAAGGGAGCTGGGTCTCAGCTGTGGACTTCACCGCTGCTCTCGGTGTTGGCTGCAGTGGCAGGAGACACGAAGAGGGAAACGCTCCGTGCGGGAGACCCTGCTGAGCCCCAGCAGAACCACCAACTGGTTAGGTTTACCTTATAAACTGGAGAGGACTGGGCTGTCCTGACTGCTCCTCCTCTCCAAACAAGAGGTCAAGGCAGGACTTGAGGCCTTCCAAGAAGACAAGCTGTCCCCGTTCTTTGGCAGCTGTCAGACTGACTCCCTCGAGAGAGTAAAACATTATGTTGCAGAGCAAACAGCTTTGGAGGAATGGTGCAAACAGAACCAAGCAGATTGACAGTCAATTTTTATCAGGTCTTATCTAAATGTGCTAATAAAGTCAATGCCCCAGTGACTCCTGCACAGGGGATGAAAGAGGCGGTTCTGTTACACGTCCTGGTGGACACATTTGCTTTCCTGTATTTTGCCAGGAGGAAAAAAAAACACTGATATGGGGAGCTTAAACATCCTGGAATTGCTCCTGGGAAGACAACAGCATCATTGCATGGGAGAAAAACAGCTTCTTATCCAGAGGCAGGGAGAGGATGGGTACAGACTTCTCCACGCTGCCCCAAGGACCCTGCTGTGAGCAATTTCTTTCCCCTCCCTTCCTGGCTGGCAAAAGCCTTTGGTTTTCACTATCTCCAAATCATCTCTGTGGCAACAACAACTCCCCGGCACAACCCACGCACCTGAGCGAGGCACGGCCTGGACCTGGAGAACGCCGTGGGCTGGGCACCCTGACACTTGCACAACGCCCAGGAGAGAGCAGCGTGGCCAGGGCTCCCACGGGAAGCAGTCTCAGCCCTGACTCCCCTTTGGAGAAGGAGGAGGGACTGTGACAAACTGCCTAGGGCCGAGACTCAAACTCAAGCCGAGATTTCCAGCTCTCAGCCCTGCTTCACGATGAGGTCGACCTCGAGAGCCACGTGCTGGGCACGTCCAGCCCCAATGGAGAAAGCCCTGGCAGAGCTGCAGCAGATATGCAGAAGACCCCAGCTGGAAATCTAGTTCCTGAACTCCTGTCTCATCCTCCTTTCTTTCATCAGCAAGGGTTACTTTTGCCAACCATTCTACAGCTCCTCAGCTTACTGGTAACTGCATCAGTCCACCTTTCAGGAAAAAATTTAGTACCTGTTACTGACATGATCATACAAAGATATCTCACACACACTATCTTCAAACCTCGGCCAAACTGTGCATTTCCCAACAGGAAAAAGTGCAAATTTGCTCGGCTCTCCAGTGTGGGTTGCTTCCCACATTTCACAATGGGACTGTAATTTCTTAAAATGGAACCAAGGAGCATTAACGCCAAGATTCGCAGCGTCTCTGCAGCCTGGAAATAGGGCTGTTGTGCAACGCAGCAGGTAGGTGGACAAGATGGCGAGATAGACAGTTTACAGAGTTCAGGAAGGTTTAGCTCAATGCAGTATTGACAGGCAGAACTGGTGAGCCAGAGGCCAGGAACCAGAAACAAGGATCCTGAGAAAGCAGTTCCTGTATCCCCCGAGAGAAGACATCCCTTTGGGATGCTGCAAGATTTTGCACGCTCCAAAGAGGGTGGCTGAGCAGGACTGGTCAGGAACAGAGGCAAGTCCTAGGGCAGGAGCCCTTACCTTAAGCCGGGACTGGCTTCTGCCTGAACGCTGGAAGAGGCACACACCAGCAGCACTGGTGCTTTTGACCAGGAACTTTTTAAGCATCACAGAAAATACAGATTTTTACTTATTTCCTAAGCAATCGTTCTAGGAGCTGCGGGACACTTGAGCACAGAGTCTGAGTCGCCCAGCAAGAGGAAGGCTCGTAGCAGCTCTTCCCCCAGGACTTCGAGCACTGAACAGAGCGCTGTGCTTGGCGCTGTCCCAACACCTTCTTCTGAAAAGACCTTGGAGGTTTTCCAAGCATTTCCCAGTCCTCACAACACCCCGAGAGCCACCGCGCTCCTTTTGCTCACACGCGAGAGGGAGATGCGGCAAAGCGATGTATCCACTTCTGCCTCCTGCTTTCTACCCTTTCTTTTCACCTGCTCAACCTTCCTGTTATTCTGACATGAAAAWGTAAGTGCCAGCATTTCACACCCCCCTTCTCTTCTCTTTTATTTATTAAAAAAAAAGATTGTAAAGCCACATCTTAAGCATATGATCAATGAGACAATCCCTACAAGGGCCCAGTGGTTTTGTGAGCGTGGCATTTCTGCACGAGGACCTCCAGAGAGAAGGTCTGGGTAGATAAGGAAGAGGTCCTTTCCAGGAAGATTAACCCTGAGCTCCTGCAAGGCTTATCAGTTGCCACACGTTCAGTGCTAGTGAGAGGAAAGACAGATTTCCACTGCTTTTCCTCCCAGCTGAAATGTGAGAGGGAGAGATCCATTCATCAGGGCTGCTGCCAGAAAACGCTGTCTATGGCAATTAGAARACAACGGATCAGAGGCAACGTCTTCCATCGTGGCCAGGGGATACAAGCACCCTCGATGAGCAGAGGCTACCCCAGGGAAAAGGCCGACTGACATATGCCCACCTCAGATCCAGTTTTTAAATCAGCCCTGAGCTTGCYCTTTTTTTTCCTGGTCTTCCACACGTGCTTCTCAGAGGAAATCGGTCCCACCTGCCATGCAGACTCTGGGAAGGAGAGCCTCGGGCAAGGCACCAGCCAGCACTTTCGGACATACCCCCTTTGTTTTCAAGCACCCTCTCAATAAATAGCATTAACCAGCAAGTGTTGCAGCACACTCTTGCCTCATCTAATCCACATTGTCTCCTCTCTTTTCCCCTTCTCCCAGGCAAGCCAGGAGCAGTAATTCCCATGAACGAGACTTTTACAGAGCGTGGGGCCCTTCGCTCTCCCTGCCATACCTCCCGCCGGCCCCGAGCCCAGCAGAGGCTGATGTGGGCTGCAGGCGGAGGGATTCAGCTTTTGCGGTTGATATTTGCTCACTAAAACTGTGCCAGAAAGCAGGGCAGGAATGGAGCTCTAAGGGAAGCCTCTTGGGCAACTGCAAGCATATACCATGGAAAAATTTCTAGCCAAGGACAGAAGAACCTTTATGTGGCAGGCCAGGAGCGGGGAACAGCCGGCAAATACCTGACGTGCCATAAAGCGGGGCTGGATTGCACAGCAGTCTTACAAACCTCATCCCCTGGTGAATTTTTGGGGTCCACAGGACTCGGCACTTGCTGAAATGCTTTGCTACAGCAGTGGCTAAATTCACTATTAACGTCAATAATTCAGAAACTGATTTTAACTTTGCTTCAGCCATTCCTTCCTGCACACACAAACGCTCTATACTTCAGATCAGCAAGAAAACAGTGTCCCCTCTTTAAAATACCCAGCAGCTTAGTGCTGTTACAGCAGGGCCTGCCTGGATGACAGACAGAAGGGCCACAGCATAAGAAGGTGGCAGGCGGGGGCAGTGTGCTTGTGGGTCAGACCAGGAATTCGATCCCCTCCATGCCATGACGTTCCTGGGTGGACCCGGCAAGCCCAGTCTCATTTTCCAGCTGGGGAACCAGGTCCCAGAGAGACAGCGTTGG
Source organism: Phoebastria nigripes (assembly GCA_035582835.1). Taxonomy (NCBI): domain Eukaryota; kingdom Metazoa; phylum Chordata; class Aves; order Procellariiformes; family Diomedeidae; genus Phoebastria; species Phoebastria nigripes. The sequence continues at coordinate 362,162 of JAYKAV010002684.1, forward strand.
ATGGAGACCTCGACTCACCCCACTGCAGTCATCTGCCACAGCAAACCTCTGCTTGTCTCCCAGCTAGCAGCCCGCCTGATGTAACCTCTGGAAGCAGCACAGGAAGCACCAGGACAGCTCAGAGATGGTGGAAAAAGTGCTCAAAATGGCCAACGGCACCTGCCTGACTGCCACAGACACTACACGTGTCCCTGCTGCAGAGCCACAGTGCTGCAGAGCACCCAAACAGCGTCATTACCAGTCCTGAAAGCTTTCATTATCTCACAGCACCGCGCTCCATTAATCACCAGGAGCACATAGACATTATCTCTGGCAATCTGTCATTTATCGATCAAGCCCAGAAATGCTTCTGAAACAGCAGCTCGGCGTGACTGGGGCTGCAAGCTCCAAAATGGAGCACAGTTGTTCTCGTCCGTCCGGGATGCTGCCAGCCAGGCAGCGTGGCGGCCCACCGGCCTGCCAGCAGTGACGTCCTTTCAAACCAGAACTGCCACTCACCGCTGGCCATTTCATAAGGGAAAGCAAAATATTTGCAGAAGAGGACTAGTAATGGAGCGTGCAAGGCAGCGGTCATTAACTCAAACAGCGAACGGAGCCGTGGTACAAAGTGTGACAATCTGTGATCAGGCAACCGGCCAAGGCGTCTTCTCTAGTACAACTACCTGCAGGGGAAAGCAAAGGTGACCAGGCGATGGATGTCCTGTGGTCTATGATCCCAGTGCTGTGGCAGGGGACAACAGGGCAGGCAAGAGGGAGACCAAATGGGGACAAATATGTTTTTCCTTTAAAACAAAACAAACATTGTACAAATGAGGGTGGGAACACCAATCTGGCAAGCTGCCCAGGTGCCATTAGCCTTGCTACGGCCCAGCATGTTCTCTACAAGGTCATGACAAATAACGTTAACTGTCCCTTAAAATTAAGTACAGATCCTCATGAAAAGAGCAGGATTTGCAGAAAAGGAAAAGTGTGAAGCCAGTATTGCAGAGCCAGCACAGGCACAAAAATCCAGGGAAGCTTTTTCCTGCAAGTAAAAATACATCACTGCATTTAGCTAACACATAAGGAACTGGTTCTGGACTGGTAAGACCTGGCAACACTGTGGGGAAGCAGCACGTACGGTAAGCATTACTTCAACTATGTATAAATATTCAGTATATCACCATACATCAGGTACTACAAGGACCAGATCCACAAAACATCGCTGTAAAGACTGTATAATACGACCCTGGCTGCAGGACTCTTCCTCCCAGACCACCCGGTTCCCAGCAGAAACAGGAGCATCACCAAGTTATGAAGCTCTTCCAACTGCAGTCTTTCATAAGTGCATAATCTTCTGCTAGGAATGATTATGCATGGGAGATTTAAGCTGTGGATGGGATAACATAACACAGGTGGCTGCCCACAGGCCAGATTCTTCCAAGCAGTTCCCGGAGGAACTACAGCCTGACCCCCTACAACTCTTCTGGCCAACACAGAGAGCCAGGCAGCTGGTCTTGAGCTCGCCACCAAGGAAGAGGAGATGGGAAGGGAGCAGCCAGTCATTTGGTGGAGCACGCAGCTCATCTAACTGCAGCATGACACAGCTCAGGCTACTGCCTGAAATCGGGGTTTGCTGCAGCCATGTAAATGACATCCCAGCTGGTCTCCAGTAGAGATCTACAGCAGCAAATTCTTAAGCAAGTCTAAGAGTGAAACTACCCTGCCAAAAACCACCTTTACTGAGCCTGATGTATTCATTTAGGCAAAGAAGGATTAAAGCAAAGACAAGAAACTCAGATATAAATAACTGATGTTACAACTTCCAACTCCCCAGAGCTTAGGAAGAATTCACGACAAGTGACCGCACGGGCACCYGTGAAGTTGTAATGTAAGACTGACGCAGACTTGAAACCAACGGGACAGGGACAGCTCACCGCTGCGGGCAAATGTAATCGCTTCTCTGAACTCCCCTGGGCAAACTGTATTGTTCTTCTTATCACCTCCCTTCATGTCAGTAACCTTTTTGATGAAGCATCAGACAGCAAATCATTTTGATTTGCATTGCACGTGCGCTCCAGCTAATCCTCATGTTCTCTCCCTTCTCAGCCTCTCCCACGAGGGAGATGACAACAGCACCTATTAAAAGCACACGCACAAGCTGTGCACTGGGAAATTTCACCATGTTAGGAAATACACCAACAAACACGATTCTGCTTTTAGAGCAGGCAAGGATCCCATATTTAACAGCTGAATCTCCTACCTACATGGGTTGCTATGCCCCTTTTCCTGTCCCACTTAGCAAGTTCCCCCCAAGATTTCCTCCTCTCTGCCACATGAAGGCCAGAACTATTCAGTGCTCGCAGAGGCTGGTTTGCTCAGCAATGGGGAATTCGCTCTGCAGGGGAATCGCATGTTGAGTATCTGACAGAGTTAAAGCTCCACGTGGAAATGCTTCGTTTGCTCAGTCCATTTTAACTTAGGGCTGAGCTCTCAGACCATTGATTTCCTTTTAAAAGGTAAAAACTGAGTAGTAAATAAAATAGAGTTGTTCAGCAAGCACCGAAACTCAACCCACATTTACAGTAGGGAATACACCGTTATTGCAACACCTGGTTCTTCAACACCTGGAATTCTTTATAAGCAGCACCACTGCTGGGATTTCCAGCAGAACCAGAGGAGGGAGGACCAATGCAAGCCCTCATCCCTTCGGCCCTGGAAGATCACCTGGACTTCACAACTGCAGCATTTCACATCTGAGCATTGTACAAAAAGCTGAGAGATGCAGCTTAAAGCCAGAGCTCAGACTGATTTGCTGACACTGGGAATGACCCTGCCTACTTTAGAATCATAGAATCAGAATCATAGAATCGTTTAGGTCGGAAAAGACCCTTAAGATCACCGAGACCAACCGTTAACCTAGCACTGCCAAGTCCACCACTAAACCATGTCCCTGAGCACCACATCTACACGTCTTTTAAATACCTCCAGGGATGGGGACTCCACCACTTCCCTGGGCAGCCTGTTCCAGTGCTTGACAACCCTTTTGGGGAAGAAATTTTTCCTAATATCCAATCTAAACCTCCCCTGGCRCAACTTGAGGCCATTTCCTCTCGTCCTATCGCTTGTTACTTGGGAGAAGAGACCGACCCCCACCTCGCTACAACCTCCTTTCAGGCAGTTGTAGACAGCAATAAGGTCTCCCCTGAGCCTCCTCTTCTCCAGGCTGAACAACCCCAGTTCCCTCAGCCGCTCCTCATCAGACTTGCTCTCCAGACCCTTCACCAGCTTCGTTGCCCTTCTCTGGACACGCTCCAGCACCTCAATGTCCTTCTTGTAGTAAGGGGCCCAAAACTGAACACAGTATTCGAGGTGGGGCCTCACCAGCACCGAGTACAGGGGCACGATCACTGCCCTAGTCTTGGGGCCACACTATTTCTGATACAGGCCAGGATGCCGTTGGCCTTCTTGGCCACCTGGGCACACTGCCGGCTCATGTTCAGCCGGCTGTCGACCAACACCCCCAGGTCCTTTTCCGCCGGGCAGCTTTCCAGCCACTCTTCCCCAAGCCTGTGGCGTTGCATGGGGTTGTTGTGGTCGAAGTGCAGGACCCGGCACTTGGCCTTGTTGAACCTCACGCAGTTGGCCTCGGCCCATGGATCCAGCCTGTCCAGGTCCCTCTGCAGAGCCTTCCTACCCTCGAGCAGATCGACACTGCCGCCCAGCTTGGTGTTGTCTGCAAACTTACTGAGGGAGCACTCAATCCCCTCGTCCAGATCACTGATAAAGGTATTAAATGGAACTGGCCTCAATACTGAGCCCTGGGGAACACCGCTCGTGACTGGCCGCCAGCTGGATTTGACTCCATTCACCACCACTCTTTGGGCCCGGCTGTCCAGCCAGTTTTTTACCCAGCGAAGAGTAYRCCCRWCCAAGCCATGAGCRGCCAGTTTCTCCAGGAGAATGCTGTGGGAAATGGTGTCAAAGGCTTTACTAAAGTCCAGGTAGACAACATCCACAGCCTTTCCCTCATCCACTAAGCGGGTCACCTTGTCATAGAAGGAGATCAGGTTAGTCAGGCAGGACCTTCCCTTCATAAACCCATGCTGACTGGGCCTGATCACCTGGTTGTCCTGCACGTGCCACATGATGGCACTCAAGATGATCTGCTCCATAACCTTCCCCAGCACCGAGGACAGGCCTGTAGTTCCCCAGATCCTCCTTCCAGCCTTTCTTGTAGATGGGCATCGCATTTGCTAACCTCCAGTCAACTGGGACCTCCCCAGGACTGCTGATAAAGGATGGAAAGTGGCTTGGTAAGCACTTCCACCAGCTCCCTCAGTACCCTTGGGTGGATCCCATCTGGCCCCATGGACTTGTGTAGCAGGTCGCTAACCATTCCTCCAGAATGGGGGCTTCATTCTGCTCCCCATCCCTGTCTTCCAGCTCAGGGAGCTGGGTACCTGGAGAACAACTGGTCTTGCTATTAAAGACTGAGGCAAAGAAGGCATTAAGTACCTCAGCCTTTTCCTCATCCTTTGTCACTATGTTTGTTTCTCTGTTTCCTCGTTTCAGGGTACTCATAATCCTTGCCTGACTCACCATGGGAAAGAAATCTGTAAGATTTCAGCACTTGTGGCTCCTCAGAGGCCTCAAACTGATGCCTTGGCCCAGAGGCCAAAAGAGGCATACGGGTGTCCTTCTGAATTTACAGGTGGTTCGGCCCAAAGGACTTCATTCCAACGTAACCACAGGACAGAGGATAAAGTCACCTCAGGACCTCCTGTGCCGTACAGCCAGTGCATCCTGCAGGCATACAGAGAGGTCCTAGGGACATAGACACCACGGCATTTTTCTCCCCAGAGCACTACATCTACCAGTCTGGGCTTGTCTGGGGAACACTGATCTCCAGAAAACATTTCTAAGCACAAAGAAAGCAAGCAGCCGTTCAACTCTGCCCTCTCCAGGGCAGAGCCCAGTGAGGCCCTTGCAGCGAGCCTCATAGCCAGTTTTTTGCCCTATATCACATCCCTTCTACAGCGAGAAGTGATCTCCATCCCCTGCTGCAGGAGCACCAATCCTGACTGTCCCCGTCAAGATCTGGAAACATTCGCTCACATGCAATTCCTGTTCCCCCGTTCTCATTCCTTTCCACCCAACAGAAACTACCTGGACCTGTAATTATTAACCTACGCCAAGAGACTTACCAGCTTCTGTGCTAYGATGCTATAGTGACTGAAGGACTGGAGCAGGGCCACAAAGCAAACTTTACAGCCAGCTGGGTGAGAAGACAAAAAGACACGTTATCATTTCAATTTTGCAAGCTGCCATTATCAAAGCACATAAATCACAGCAGCCAGGCTACAGATCTCGCTGGAAAGGCCTTGAAGTCAGACAGGTCTAGGCAGCCCCTCACTTGCTTGTGGCTGGGCTTTCAATTTTCACCTTTCTATAGGATTTCCACATTAGGGAAAATGTTAGTCAGTTTAAAAAGAAAGGGAAAGAACAAGAAGAAGATGACATAAAAAAAGTAGGAGGCCCCTTTTCTGTCTCGTGCCATCCTGCCTTGGGATCTCCTGGCACTGTTTGCTGGTACCACTACGAGGAGGCCAACGGCCGACCGTGACATGAACTACTGAAACCACTGACATGCCAAAAATCCCCATTTTGGCTCTCACAGGGCAAGTGACCTTGTCTGGAAAAACACAGAACAAGCAATTTTGACAAAGACACCTCACTAAAATGTGATTTTGGAAAACCCGGCATGTGACAACCTGGCCTTATGGTTTGGGTATGAACAAAATCAGTGTATTTCTTTCTCCCTGCCAGAGAGCAGGACATGGATTTCAAGTGGAACAAGTCAGTGGCCCCAGTTGAGCCTTCACTGACCCCTCGGGAGCTCCCAAAGGTTTTGAGCACTAAGTGGGTACTTGGACAACATGGGGGTGCTACAGGCACAGAGTACACTGGCACCCAGGTCCCAGGGTGGAAATGAGAGGGTGACAGCAAGCACACCTGCCTTGAGATGCAATCATAATCCCAAAGGGCTTCCTAACCACAAGGGATGGTGAGACTTTTCCCAGGCAGACGGGCAGCTCCGTGCAGCAACTCCCAGGACAGTGCTGCAGGTCAGCACGTTAGCAGAGCCATGCAGGGACTCGGGCAGACCCTGAGGCAGTGCCTCGGCAGGGCTGTCCCTTTGAACCGCTCACACTGTTAATAACCTGCTCTCCACGGGCTTTCCTGCAGTTCGACTCTGTTCAATTAAGTAAAACAAATTTTTAAAAATGGGGTAAAGCCACAGCTGCGGAAGTGGCAGTTGTGGCGGGCAGGATGCACTCAGCCCCGCCACCTGCACAGCACTCTGAGCTAAGTTTTAACTCTGATAGGTACCAGATTCGCTGGGCTGCCTGCTTTGCCAGCAGAAAGCTGGAGGAGCCCGTGAGTCCAGTGCCCGCTCTGCAGGGGCTGGTAGGTTACTCACAGGTGAAACTGTTAGCAGAAAAGTAATTAGGCAACTCGCCAGGCTCTTTGTTTGTTTCTTTACTCACTACTAGCTTATCTATTTGTTAGTCATTCCTGATATTTTTAATCACATTATAAAACACCTAGCTAGTGAAGGAATTACAGTCAACACCTCACTGTCAGATGCCCATGTGACTTACAACATTCACTGCACTAATGACGAAACAAGGTGCACAGACATTACGGGATGTACCCATGGATATAGAGCAAGTCCCAAGAACAAGTCAGGACATCCATAAATCCTGACCCCAAAGCTTTGCGCTAATCCGAGGACACCTCACGCTCTGCAAAACCAGCCTCTGCTCACATACAAACACTTTACGCTGAAGGAATGTCCAAGGAGCAGGCAAAGGCAAACTCTTGCCTTGGGAAGACCTGCTGCTGACATACCTCTGAGGTAGAAGGAGAGGAAATGGTGCACCAGGAAGCTGCCATCTGTTCTGGTGTCTTGCAGCAGCGTGAATTTACCCTGAAAAAGAAGAAGCACAATAATTTATCAGAGGAAGATGAGGGCACAAACTGCTCCCGGTTCCATCTTGGTAGACAAGACGTCTGCTCCGGCTAGGGGAAACTCTGCAGCTATTAGTCAGAGCAAGAAGTGGACAAGCAGCACTCCAGCCACCCAACCCCGTTTACAAAGGGATGCCAGCGCTTCCTCCAGACACAGCCCACAGGGAGGCATCAGAAGATGTTGAGTTCACTGCTTTCTGAAAGACGTGCCCACCAGCTAAAAGCCCTTGCGCTAGACAGCTGGACCCCCAAGCTCTGTGCCCACCAAGAGCCACCTCCTCACACGGAAACACCCGGCTGCTGCAGAGGACACCAACGAGCAACACTGCGCTTTCCAGTGCCGGCACATCCAGAGCACACACGTATTCGTGCCCCTGGTGCTGGACACCATCGTCATGGGTGGCTGTGAGCAATTTCCACCTCCCAGCTTTGTCCCCCTCTCTTTCAATTCAGAGTCATCTTCTTTCTACTCCAAGTGGCACAGATAGCAGGAGGACAACAGCCACCCACTCTGTTCCCAGTCCATCCTCCCACTGCCACCGCCAGCGACGCCTGTATGCTTAAAATGGCAGCCCTGCTACAGCTGCTGCTTCTCCTGTCCCCATACAGCCCTCCCTGCCCCCTGTTCCAGGCTTACCTCACACACGCCACGTTCAGAGCAGAAAACCTTATCATCAAAATATGTGTACTGGAGCAGAGCTCTCTGCACAAAGTATATACCTTGTTTTGATCACGCAGGAAATTAATTCTGTTCATCAGTGCATGCTTGTTATCAGTACCAGTCTCATCAAGGCATTTGTTTCCATTAAAACCTTAGTCAAGATGTTTCTTTAATCAATACAAATCATAGAAGGGCTGTTTTTAATCACAAAGAACTTATCAATGCATTTTTTTCAATCTATTAGAAGGAAAAAAAAAAGCCCTTTGCAGCAACAAGCAATCTACCCACAGGCAATTCACAAGCCATCTATCAGAGTTAACTCCCCGATGCCTAGAACGTGTTCTAAAGCGATGCTAATGGAACGGCAAATATTGAACACGTCTGCAGGGAATGCAAAGCAGAAGCCAGGGTACAGAAGTGCTGCTCTGCCTCAGCCAGAGAAAGCTCTTTCGCACCCAAAAAAACGGTTATGCCTCTGTGGCCGCTACGATAACAGGAGGCACCGCCCCAGCGAGCATCTCACCGAGATGTATCCTCCGTGGCTAAGCCTGGAGGAGTCTCTGGGTTCAAACAGCACAAGCTCAAACGTTCAGCGGTTTATCTTCTGCAGGACTCCATCCCCTTCAACTCCCCTCTTCCCCACAATGGCCCCCTGCAACAGCAGGCTGAATGTCACCTCGTGTCCCCTCCCTCGCCTGCCAGCTCTTGAAAGGCTCTCTCCTTGGCTCACACATATGCTGCGCAGAACACAGCAGGATATCATTCAGAGCATACATTATTTCGCTTCTTCAAACCTTCCAGTTATCAACCCTTAAATCCTGCCAACCCTCGCTTCGCTGTCACACTGCAGCTGCTTAGATAGCACTCAAAACTCTTTCATTTCTGATGCTTAGATGCCCAGCTAGCCATTTGAAAATGTCCAAACCATGCATCTCCAGAGGCAGCAGCTGCACCAAAGCACAGCTGGTGGAAGGAAGGAAGGCAACAGCTCCGGGAAACTCCAGCATCCTGCTTGTGGCCACAGGACTGCCCCAAAGCTTTTACCAACTCCAGAACACAGGACACAAATATAGGAATCGAGGTTCTTCCAGTCGTGTCAACACAAGGAGGAAGGCATGCAAAGCCAGCAGGAATCTGCGAGGCTTTCCAAGGTCTGCAAACCCCTGTGGTCACGCTGTCTTCATGCAGGTCCATGCACCTCTTGCACCCATCCCCACAGATAGCATATATCAAATTGTTTAGCAGTTGGCTGGAAGAAACCAGGTCCCTAGAGGTCCTCAGGGCGAGCAGCTTCCCCTTGCCACCAGGCAAGAGGAATTCTCCTGCTGAGGAGCGGGTAAGTCCTGGCCCCACCACCAGGACTTTGTTTGCTGGCGTGCAGAAACTCCACGGCCCCCGATTTGCCACCACAGATGCACGGTCTGATTCTCTTCCCCCTTCTGCGCATCCTTCTCAAGCCCAGAAAGACACTGCTGGGGATGAAGCACTTCCAAAGGCAAGGCCTTCTTGTAGCACCTTCTCCATCTGCCTGCCCCAGCCCGTTCCCTCCACACTCTGCATTCACACTCTTTCCACCTGCAGGCTACAAGGCAGAAGCTGCAGCTACTTGTTAGAAACTGCCAGAATCCCTTGGCAGGGCAGCAGCGGGTGTCACAAGCATTCAGCAGTGACATGTCAGATACACCCACACAGGCGGCAGCTTCATCCACCTACCAGCCCTGCAGTGAAGGCATTTGTCAGGATTTTGAAAATGGCAGAAGCCAACTGTGGAGATGCAGAAATCGGGATGGGGGAGATGGGAAGAAGGGATTTGCAAAGGGCTGATGCTCTTTAAGCACAGCGGGACACCGATTTCCAGCCAGCCTTGGCCAGATATCTCGGCACACCCCATGGAACCGTGTCTCCCGAGGGGGAGAGCCAGACCCAGACTGCACCGCTCTGTGCGGCGATCGGTGACACTGAGCGGTGCAGAGGGGGACTTGCAAAACAAGAATACTCATCATTTACCACCGGGTTAGTCCACATCGCAGTGTATGAACTCAATCTTCCACCTCTGGCATCAGGGAACACCACTCGTTCTGCAGTCAGCCATATTCTGGTGCTGCATTACTGCCAGACACCTCGACGAAGAGGAATCTGGAGCATGCGGTGGGAGGTCTGAGTCCTGGCTGATGGGAGAGGAAGAGCCGACACAAATCTGAGGCAATTCCTCACACAGAGGAGCCTTTGGTTCAGCTCCTCTGCCGGGTCCTGCCTGGGCTGCCAAGTCAAAAGCCAGGATCTTGAGGCCAAATCTCCTCTTGGTTTTGCTCTGCAAAATTTCCTATCCACATCAAGGTGAGCCCCCTGTCTCCGAAACCAGGCTTGCATGTGACAGCATCCCCGCTCGTCCCACGGCTCCACCATCAAACCCACCTTAGAGCACAGGCTCCATTCTGCCAGAACTCGAACTCCACCAAGGGCTCCTCGCTTAGCATTTTACATGCATTAAAAACACAATCATCAACCCACAGGAACCACGGGGACTTGGGAATTTACACAGCCTCAGCTTATCATAGAATCATAGAATAGTTTGGGTTGGAAGGGACCTTTCAAGGCCATCCAGTCCAACCCCCCTGCCATGGGCAGGGACATCTTCAACCAGATCAGGTTGCTCAGAGCCCCGTCCAACCTGACCTGGAATGTGTCCAGGGATGGGGCATCTACCACCTCTCTGGGCAACCTGKGCCAGGGTTTCACCACCCTCAGCGTMAAAAATTTCTTCCTTAGATCTAGTCTGAATCTCCCCTCTTTTAGTTTAAAACCATTCCCCCTTGTCCTGTCGCAACAGGCCCTGCTAAAAAGTCTGTCCCCGTCTTTCTTACAAGCCCCTTTAAGTACTGAAAGGCTGCAATAAGGTCTCCCCGAAGCCTTCTCTTCTCCAGGCTGAACAACCCCAACTCTCTCAGCCTGTCCTCACAGCAGAGGTGTTCCATCCCCCTGATCATCTTCATGGCCCTCCTCTGGACCCGCTCCAACAGGTCCATGTCTTTCCTGTGCTGAGGGCTCCAGAGCTGGACGCAGTACTGCAGGTGGGGTCTCACCAGAGCAGAGCAGAGGGGCAGAATCCCCTCCCTCGACCTGCTGGCCACGCTGCTTTGGATGCAGCCCAGAATACGGTTGGCCTTCTGGGCTGCGAGCGCACATTGCCGGCTCACAGCTTCAGTCTATCCTTTATAGAGAGCGACGCCGCTACCACCGAGCCTTAGCCAACAACCTCTACCAGGTTTGCTTCGAGCCTCGAGGGCCTGACCTCTATCCAGCAGCACTCCCTCAGCTTTTCCCTGGCCTTTCTTCCCCAGCAGACCAGCCCTGCCCCGCTCTGGGCAGGCTGACAAGGAATTACCTCACCGGGGTTTTCCAGCCCAGGGAGCAAGCTGCCCTACTCACGTCGTAAACTCTACAAGGAGAGAAGGGGAGAAACTCAGACTTATAAAATAAATTATCACCCCAAACCTGCTGTTATTATCTAAGCTCGTATCTATCAGGAAAAACATGAGTAATGTGTAACACACCCGTATTTTATTAACTTTTTACCTGAAGCGCTTCACAGCTCTTATACAGGGCGAGGGTGCTTAGTTACAGCATGATTTCATTGGCACAAAAACCGCATGGATGAACTGAATTAATTTAGTGGCGAAAAGGAAGAGAAACCTCTAGAACACACCACAGGGCCCGGCGCAGCGCTGGGGAGCGGCTTTTACCCCCAGTTTTGCTGTTATTCACGACACGCACGGACACGCCGGGGGCTGCGGGGACAGGGCCCGGCCCCTCCGTAGCAGCGGATACCGGAGCCACGGCCGTGAGGGGCGGCGGGGAGCCGGGGCCGGGCGACGGAAAGGGCCCGGAGGCCGTTCACCCCCCCGGGGGACGCCGAGGCCGCCGCCATGCCGCGCTCCCGCCGCCGCCTGACGAGGCCGCGCCCCTCCCAGCATGCACCGCGCGGCTCCCGGCGGGCAGCGCTGCCCGGACTACAGCTCCCAGCAGGCCCCGCGCGGGCCCCCACCTCCGCCACGGCGGCCCCGCTCCCTCCCTCCCTCCCGCCCGCCCTCTCACCGTCTCCGGCCGCTGCGGGGAGGCGTCCAGCAGCTCGTTCAGCTCCGCGAACATGGCGGGCGGCCACCGCGGAGGTGACCCGGAGGCTTCCGGGCGAGGGGGAGGCGGTGCGGACTCGCGCATGCGCTGAGCGGAGTCGGACAGCGCCGCCTGCTGGAGGGGCGGGGAGCCGCGGGGGGGGTCGCCKCAGCCCGCCCTTCCCCGCTCCCCTCAGGGGCCCGGCCGGGCCTCGGGGGTCGCCCGGCCTCGCCCTGCCCTAGCCGGTGCCCCGGGACGGGTCCCGGGCGTCTCTAGGGACGTCTTCACCGCCGCCCCGGGCAGCCTGTGCCGCTGCGGCTGGGCCCAGCGCCGCGTCCGCCCCCGCCGGCCGTGCTCCCCCTCAGGCAGCCCGGGGGGTGAGTGGCAGTAGCGTCGCCGGTCACCCTCACCCTGGTGCCCACCAGGCCCCCAGGGCCTTCTCTGACGGGGGGCTTCGGCTGGGCAGCCCCCAGCCCCTCTCGGTGCTGTGGGTTCATCCTGCTGCAGGACTTGGCCTTTCCCATGGTTGAGCTCCACGAGGATCCTGTCAGCCCATCTCTCCAGCCTGCCCAGGGCCCCTGGGCAGCAGCAGGACCCTCCCGATCGTTAATGAAGATGCTAAACGGGACTGGATCCCAGTACCGACCACCAGTGACCGGCCTCCAGCTGGACTTGGTGGCACTGGTCACCACCCTGGTCCCTGGCCCAGAGGTCCCCCCGTGCACCCCTTTGCCGACTGCCGGTCCCTGGGTTTATGTGGCAGATACAATATGCCACGGGACAGTGGGATATTTGGGAGGGGTCTGTTATTCCCTTAACATTTCCTATTACGTTATTAGCACATTTGAGTGCWGCTGAGTGTTAATTTGGCACTCTCAAAGAACGAGCCGTAGCAGTTCCCAGCTAGCAGCTGAGTAGTAACAGCAAATTTACAGCCTGTAAGCACGAAAATCCACGTTATTTAGTGTTATTTTTGCCCGTGTGCCTAAATTTGCATTTTTTGGCACTGAATTCACCTTTCCGTTTCATTGCCCCTCTAAGCTTTTGTAACCTTTGATTTTCATAATGTAGACGAGGATTGCTCACCTGAGGGGAGATGTGCTGGAGCCCTGGATGTGCCAAGGGGCCTGGAGAGAAGATGCACCAACGTTACACTGTCTCATCCGCTGTGAGCATTAGGGGGCATCAAACGATGCTAATAAATGGCAAGCACCGAGCAACAGAGAGGAGACGCCTGTGTAGTTTAGTGTGGGGGTCTTCAGAACCACAATTTATCACGACTGAAGGTTTATGTGGGCTTAGGAGGGTGAATCAATGGGAGAAGGGGACATGTCCATGGAAGAGAGATCTCCTGAGGGCCAGCACCGGCTTGGGAAGTCCCTGAGCTGCGAATTACTGGGGCCTGGGAGAAGAGCTGGGGGAACACAAGCAGTGTTTGCCTTGGCCTCAGTCTTCCCTCGCCTTCTGGTCAGGACAACTTGTAGAAAAGACAGTGGGCTGTATGGATATTTGGGCCATTGCAACTGTTCTTCTCTCTTTATTTCCTATGTTTGTATGTGTATTATCTGTAAAATTTATCATCCCGTTCTCCATCTCTTCTTCAGAGTATTTAGGAATATGCTGGATGAGCCAGGTCCCAGCCCAGACCCCGAGATATCCCGTCTGTAATCTCTCTTCGTTGCAGAAACTGATCATTTGTGTCAGCCCTTTGCTTCCTGTCTTTTAACCAGTTATTTAGCTGTGAAAGGACTTCCTCTCTTACCCTTTGATGGATTCATTTCTGTAAAAGCTTTAGCTGAAAGCTTCTTTAAAAGTCCAAATCGCTTTGCTTTTGTTTTCCTACCCTTTCACAGAGCTGGGAACCTGGGTCTGGTCTCAGGGAGTCCAGTGACCAGCTAAGTCCCTGCTCTGTGTTGGTGCAGCCAGAGCCTTAATTCCTTCGCCGCCCTTTGAAATAGTCTGGCTTTGGCTCCTGGCCTCCTAGTTCACATGGTTTGTCTGCAGAGCCCCATTCTGCAGCACAGATGACAGCAAAGGGAGTTCACAGATGGAGAAGAACCCGGAGAAGTTCCTACCTGGGAGCTCTCTACAGGGCTGCGTTTGTATGCTAGCAAATATGCCATTTTCAGACCATCTTTTGTCTGCACTGTCACATTTCCCTCTCTCTGTAGCACTTTCCTTCCAGCTCCTTCAGGAGCCGGAGAGCCCTAAATGCCTTGTAAATGAAATGTAAAATCCTCTCTTTTTCTGTTTGCAGTGGGAAGGGGACCAAAACCGCGTGCAAAGTACAGCTGCATCTCTCAAAACACCTCTTGTCCTTCTTAATATATTCCTTCTCACATTTCGTGACTTGTTACCACGCGAAGGCAGTGAGAATTTCGCTGTTAAAACCGTTGCCCCTTTCCTCCCATCTGCTTCATGCTTATTTGCAGTATTTACAATGCAGCAAACCTTGTAAGTATTGCATAGTGGAGCCATATGGCATCCATAGGTAACAATGCTGCTTACAACTAAGCTCCTCTTCTATGTCAGACCAGTGGGTAAAAAGTAATTCATGACCAAGAGTAGAAAAAAAACAACTGAACAAATCAAAACAATTAATCTTGCAGTGTTTGAGGTAATGCCCAAGAGCATGCCAGGGAAGGTTAACTAAAAGCACAGGGCTTCKTGATGTGAGTGCGTGGAAAATTATTTTTAGAGAGAAGGCACTTTGATTTACCTCCTTTGATTATCCGTTTCTGGCGACAGAGATGCCTGCGTTACTTACTGCTGAGCTATCCGGGGTATTCCCGTCCCTTTGGATTTCACAAATCGAATTACACCACAGCAAAAGGAGCGTACCAAAGTGGGAGGGTTTTCTTGTCTTCAAATAACTCCGTTGTTGCTGATATAATGCTTTGAGTCATAAAAGATCATTAGTGCTTTGAGGCCAGAGAAGGTTAATAAGAGAGCAGATGTTGGGCTGAGTCAATGGCTGGGTAAGAAAAGAAATGGGAAAGTTGTCCCTTTCAGTCAGCTTGTGTTCGGGGGATAAATTCAGCCTGCTCAATGTTCGGGCCCTGACATGGCAAAAAGCAGCTGGAAGGAATAATGGATGAGCTGAACCAGGTGCCGAATTTCTCTGAAGAAATGCAAGAGCTAGACTTTGAAAAGAATTTCTAAGCCAGCGGGTCCCTCCCTGTGACAGCCAGTGGAAAAAGGGAGCCCGGAGCCCGGCGCGAGAGGCAGGGCTGTTCTCCGGAGGTGGCTCCTGCCTGCTCCTGCCATTGTCACTGTTACTCAAACACGTCTCTCTGCTCACTCTGCCGTAACCTCGGTCCTCACTCCTCTGCCGTTAACAGCAGCTCTTTTCTATAGGAAAACTCGGGAAAAACTGGTTTCTTTTGGTCGTGCTAGCAATGCGGACATCTGACTTTTTTTTCCACCTTGTCTACGCTTTGCAAATGAGCAGCAAACACCGGAGCTGGTTATGTACAACTCCTGATATCAAACATCACTGCCTGTGGTTGTGTTTGGACCTGCTCTGTCGGCTTTTGGCAGCTAGCAGATCTCCCCTGTGCCTGCTGGAAGTGGGGGTTAGGTATGACACTGGCCGGCACAGGACCTCGCCATCTTCCTCGAAGACTGGCTCAGAAACGCAGAGGGTAAAATAAACAAGTAGCACCCAGGGAGCGAGGAGTGTTGGCTTCCACATTCCTGTCTCCTTTAGCTTGGCAGTGGTTGGGAAAAGTGCTGCTGATGAAACAGAATCCCACAGGTATTTACAAAGCCTCTAGTCTGTGATTCCCCGAGGCCACAGATCATAGAATCATAGAATAGTTTGGGTTGGGCTGTAGGGACAAAGCGCCAGGGAGGAGACGGGGAAAATAAATATGAATTTAGATGCCTGAGGACGCGGTAAAACAGCCGGGACACCTGAGTTGCCTTTAAAAGACACCTACAAAAGAAAAATGCAGAACAGCATCAGTGCGTACAGCTCCCTCTTTTACCTTCTCCTTACACTGGTTGCATGAAGCCAGGAAGCCAGATATACACTTCAGGGTGGGGTTAGACTCACGTCTGGGTATTCATTGTCCTGGAAGATTTTATGTCCCAGTGATACGACTGGGACAGAAGAAATACAAGGGGAATAGAGAAAATAGATAGGAAGGGCAATGATTTTTATTCTTTCCCTTTTCAAATCTTACTTTTTGCCTGTTTGTATACATATATACATATATATCCCTCTGTGTACGTAGCAACTGTTTAAAATGTAGGAGAAAATGATTAAGAATTACCATTCTGTCAGCCCGCATTGAAGATGAAGCTCGTAAACCTGTTTTGCAGAGGCAACAGCTCTGGCAGAGGGACGGAAGAGCAGGCCTGACATTTCTGATGAGAAAAAAGCAGAAGCATCGCAGGATCACTGAGCATAAGACTGGAGGGACCCGGAGAGGTCGTGTAGATAGAGCAACACCTGCCGCCAGGCAAAATCAGCTCAACTTAAACCTTTCTTGACAGATGTTTGTCCAACCTGTTCTTAGAAACCCTCAGCGACAATGACTCTGCACACTCTCTCTTGGCATTTCTTTCCGACACCTCATTATCCCCACTTTATACACTTGCTGCTAATGTTGAACCTAAGTATCCCTTGCTACATTTAACTGTGGTTTGTTTGCTGATTGACAGTGGCTGTGAAGAATAATTTACTGCATTCATAAAGCAAGGAAGAAAAAAAGAGTTCTGACTCAATTTTCAGGTCACCTTTAAAATTCACTTTACCATTTTGAAGCAGAATGCCTGCTGGCTCTCCACGAGGGATCTCCAGGCCTTTTCCAGCAGAGACTGAAAAATCCCCGGGAAACGTGGTGAAACCAGCGGGGATCCGGCAGCAAAGTCGTCTCAGTGGGGAACCGCCGAGATTCTGAGGATGGCTGCAAGCAAAATGGGATCAAAGCAGGCAGAGAAAACGCTGTCGTCCTCCTCTCCCAGATGCAGGTGTTTGGCTCTCTAGAGACACTGCTCGCTGCCGGATCCTCTGCCCTTCCCATCCATTGTTGTCCCCTCATCCTTCACGCTTCTGGTCCTCTTCTGACTCTTATTCTTCATTTTGCCCCATCCTGCTTTTCTTCTTGCCTCCCTGATCACCCCTTCTGCAGCGCTTCCTTCTTGTCCTCCCAACACTTGCTCACAGAGCTCTCCCACGGCTCCTTTTTTCCTGCCCTCTCCTTCTGCCAATCTCACGTACAACATACTCTCAGCAGCCTGAGGATGATACAGACAACTTCCGAGATCCACTTCTCTGCTCCACGTCTGTATCCCTGGCCTGGGTCACAACACAGAAGCTAGAGCTGCATGAAGAATCTCCTCATCTTCTCCCAAATCCTTCCTGAAATCTCCTCTTTTCCGATGTCTGCACAAAACCCCAGTAAGTTTGGCTCGTCTCATGCTAAACCTCACTGTCTGCCATGCCAGCCAGTATTGTCTCACTGTTTCTTTGTGCTCTTCTACCCAACAGATTGTCTCCATCTGCTGTCTCTTGCCTTGCAGTTAAATTCTGAGCTCTCAGAAGCAAGAACCGTATTTTCATGCTGCGTTTTTGTAGCACCTAGCAAAAGGAGATCTTCATTCAAGACCGAGGGTCCTAGGTGCTTCTACAGAATGGCTTCTAATTCATTTAATAAATGCACATTGTATACACGGATGTGAGCAATATTCCTGAATCAAGAAATATTGGGGAGTGAAAGAAGCAAAAAGTCGGGTGTAAAGTGTCTAGCAGATAGAGGAGCCAGACTAGCTTACCCTTCAGCCCCACCTCTGTCCGTGCGAAGTAGTAGTGCGCTGGAAAACACAGAACTGTAGAAAACAGAGCTGAGAGGGGCCCAGGGGATCAGCAATCCCACAGCCTCGCCGTATGGGAGAGTCAGCAATTCTTGTCACACAGAGACGCAACTAACCTGGTCTTGGTGACCTCTGCAAGGAGCGCTGCCCACCCTCCCCAGGCAGCCTGTCCTTGTGGTTCTTCCTCCTTACAGTTAGGAAATATTTCCTAATGTCTTGCTGAACTTGTGGCAACTGAAGTTCATCATTTGAAGTTCACCTTTTTTTGGGATCTTCCGACATGCCACCACAGACCCTGGTTATTCCCAGCCTTTTTGAAGAAGAATTTTACGTCCTTTGAGACTGTTCTCATGTCTCCCTTGGTCTTCAGTTCTCCATGCTGCCCACCCCACCCCTCAGAGGCTGTCTTTTCTGGATCTCTCATCTTTCTTCTTGCTYCCCCTGAACCTTCTCCCATGGGCTGCCTCTTTCCTGAAGTAGCATGGCTCAAACTGGACCCAGTCTTGTAAAACCTTATCCAACCCTTGTGCTATCTAATAGGTCTGAGGTGGCTTTAACTGGTTTTCTAAGTACCATAGGATGAAGTTCAGAAAATACCTAATCAATCTGTGTATGCTATTTAGTATTCTTATTTATTGCAGTTAACACTCTTTCGGTGGAGAGCACACTATCTTATTTATTGTGGTAGGCATCTGCTTGCCGTTGGCATTTTTAAAGACTGGTTTTTAAAAAAACCAGCAGTGAAACCCTTGAATTCTCAGCCTCCTTTGTCAGCAGCCTTCCTTCTTCACTGGGTCTGGACCAACGCTCCCTTGCTCGTTCTCCTCCTGCTGATGCAGTCTTTTCTTCTTCCTCTTAATGATGCTCGCTATTTCCATCTCAATTTGTGCCTTGGCCTTTCTGATGTTTCCCCACATGCTTATGCTACTTTTATAACTGTCCTTAGTAATTTGACCTAGTTCCCACTTTCTGTAAACTTTTTTTCTTGAGCCTGAGGTCAGTGAAGAGCTTGCGATGTAGCCAAGCTGGTTCCTACTACATTTCCTATTGGGATGGCTTGTATGTGTGTTGTTTGCATCGTTTCTTTGAAGAACTGCCAGTTTCCTCAACTCCTTTCACCTTTAAACGTGCCTCCCATGAGATCGTACTTACCAGTTCTCAAAGTGTCTCAGGGTCCCTTGTCTTTATTTCCCTTTTCTTCCACATCCCTTCATGAGGGTTGTGAGCTTGGTCACTCCACGCTTGCTCTCAGCCCACTTGCCTCCTGCCTTTATGTTTCAAATCAGTCTCGGGTGGCTGATCGCCGTCGCTGCCTGCAAGCGTGCTGGGCTGCCTGCGCCCTGCTCTCTTCCTCTCCCAGCAGAACCAGTTAACCCAACCCGTGTGCTGGCCAGCATGGCACAAAGCAGTGACAAACAGGGGCTGCCGTGGTTAAAGCCATCCCCAGAGCTTCGCTAGCATCAGCGAATGCATGCCCAGCTGTTCTTTCCCACACTGAGCATTTTACAGTTTATGAAGCTAAGAGGATTTTGCTTTGCTCCTCTTTAAATCCAACGCAGAGTTAGTTTAATACTGGATTCTCTCCCTGTTAGGGTGAGACTGAGAATAATGGAGTAATTGGTATTTCCCAAATACTGAGATACTGATGCTTTCTGGCTATGCAAATACCAGTTAAGGGTTCCTACAAGCCAGGAGGCACCCCAGCAATGGTGGGAAGACCTGGATGTCGGCAGGGATGCTCCAACAATCTCCCCACGCTGACCTACAGGGACATGTCTTCTCCCAAATGTGCCTTTGGGTCACTGGAAAGCATCCTGAGCTCCCCGTGCAGCAGTCCTGTGCTGGGGGCTGGCAGAGCAGCTCCCAGGGATGGTCCAGGTGGGTCAGGAGGGTTTGGGAATGGTCCCTCCAGCCTGACCCTCCTTTCCCCAGGTCCTGGGAGGCTGGAGGTGGGACAGTAAGGATGGGATTCGTCTGACCACATGTAGATGTGTACAACCAGAGCACGTCTGGGCTACAGCTGTGGTCAAAGGGAGCCAGACCGTACCATGGTGGAGGATGTGGGTCATAAGCACCAACCAAGGGGAAAGGAGACAGCCAGCCTCATCTTCCAAGTATTCCGGAAAGGCAAGGGGAGCTGCCAGGGCCACGGGGCCAGCTCTCGGGCAAGGAAATCGTGTCGGGGGTGTTTAAAAGGGCACATGGGGAAGACACGGTGTTGCCACACTGGCACGGTCCGGTGAGGCAGCAGGACGCGGGCTTGTGGTGGGGTGGGAGCATCTGGGGCCACACATAGGGCGAAGCGGGTGCCTCTGCCAGTGTGGTGGGTGCCAGCACCCTGTGACAACGGCCATGGCTGTGCTCAACATGTATAAACCCAAGTCAGCAAAGAGATGGTGCTGGAGAGGACACGGGCACAGAGATCCCACCCCACCAGCTCCAGGTATCAAATAAATCCCCAGCCTCCGCTCCCAGGGAAAGCTCCCAGCAGCTCGGGGAAGGACAGCCAAACCCCGGGTCCCAAAGGAGCAGCGTCCCGCACTGAGGGCATTGAGCACGGCTCGGGGTGCACACAGCCTGCCGGGGACCACGGAGCCGCTGCTCCGACCCCTTGTCCCCTCCTTCGCTCTCCCGGCCAGGGCTTGGCCGGTGAATTGGGACTCTGGCTATTTTGTTTCAGGCAGCCGGAGCTCGTCAAAAGGAATAAAGGCTCCTTGTCTCGGGGTCGCGGCTCTAATCCTGTTATGTGTCTGCGAGAGAAAAGAGGACGATGGAGCGAGGAGGACAGAGCCGGTACCAATGCCAATTCCCTTCCCTTCGCACCCCGTGTCCCGTGCCAGCCCTTGCCCAGCCACAAAAGGCCKCCTCCCCTCCCAGCAAACTAACCAAGCATTTTAATTTAATAGCTGTCCGCAACCTCGCCGTTTCAAAGTGATTAGGCCTTTGATTAAAGCCCATGTGTTGCTTTGCTGGCTGGGAGGCAAGTTCCTCTGCAAGGCCCATGAAATCGGTTCCGATGGCCGGCGCAGCACACGACGGGTGCTCTTTGCCATCCCCCCTGCTCTCCCCGTGTCAGACGAGGTGCTGACGGGGAGCCCGGCCCCCTGGGTAACCCTGGCTGTCCCCTCCATCCCGATGCATCCACGCATGCAAACCGCGCTCCTCCCTCCTTCGGTGCTCCAGCAAAGCCAGAGCAGGAGGAGAGCCCGCGGGCTGGGGACGCGCCGTCACCCAGGGGGGAAACCGAGGCACGTCGAGGGATGCTGACCCCAGAGCGAGATGGGGCTCCAGGGCTCGTGGCCGGCTGGAGCGAGATGGGGAATGGAGGTTGTGTCTTCATGTGGGAAATGGTAGCGTGCTGGGTAGGTGAGTAAGTTCCGAAGCAGGGGGCACAGCAAGGAGGGGAATTATGGGGGTCAGACCGATACCCCAGAGCAGAGGGACAGGGCGACAAATACCCCCAGCTCCCTTAACGTGTATTACGAACAGGAGCATCCTTAGACCTGCTTAAAGCCTTGTGACCCAATTTTGCTCTGATTCCAGATAAGTCCCTACAGCCCGTGTGGGTGAGCAGCTGCAGCCGAGAGTGCCGGGCCGAGGATGACACCCGTCCCCTCAACTCCTCCTCGGGTCCACCCCTCACTGCTCTTAAACGAGGGCTTAACACCAAGGAGTTAATGCCTCGGCTTTGTGCAGAGGCTGGTCCCCCACTGCCCTTCGCTGCCCACCACACCTTGGCCGTGTGCTGGGCTCCTCTGAAAGGGCAAAAAATGGGTGGCGAAGGACAAGCAACCCCAGTTGCCACCTTGCCCACCTGGGAGGCTCCCAAGGCGGGCACCTCCGTGTCAAGCCAGGGCAGATCTGTGATGGGTGGGCTATGCCGCGCCAGCCTCACCTCCAAGCAGAAGGGGCACGGCAGGGACGGCTGCTTCCCCAAATCACCCAAAGGGTGAAGGCAGCCCCATCTCCAGGCAGGACACCTGCCTGCTGCGGGTCAGCAAAACAGGTTGAGGTTTCTCTGTCTGGTCAAGGGACCAGCCATTATACCGGCTGCTTCTTCCCTGCAAAGGAGATTTTCTTCTCTCCCCAGGCAGCATCCAGCAGGACCCGCAGGCGCCGTCGGGAAGGATCCCAGTGAGGAGTGGAGAGTTTCCAGAGCCCACCATGCAGCTGCACGTTCGCCGGTTGGACTCGCTCCTCGGCTGCCCCATCCCACCCCATGTCTCCCTGCATCCAGCCCCGCTGACTCCCTCCAAGGGCAGCTGGAGATGTGGGGTGGTCTTCCCCAACCCTGCGGTGCCCTTCCCTCCTCTTCCCCGCAGCCCCGCAGGCATTTCTCACCCACAACCCCATGTCATTCCCGATCCCGTCCAACATCCCCTTCCTTCCGCATGCCCGTAACCGTTCCTTCTTCCCTCGCTCCTCGTACGCAAGCACGGGTCCTTCTCCCTCCTGTCATAGTGACRCTCATCCTGCTCCGGCTCCCTTTCCCTCCCACCTGGTCCCATGGGAAGCTCGCACCCAGCATCTGCCCGTGCCAGGGACAGCCTGCCTTTCCATGAGGCTTTCTCGGGCATCAGCATCTCCTCTCCGCTCAGCCGGGCTCCTGCTTCCCCAACGCATCGCTCTCCCCCCGAGCTTGGCCCCAGCCATCTTTTATTGCTGCAGCTGTGCTGCCCCGGTGCTTTATCCACGGTTTTACCTGTYGTACAGCTCCGTGCTGGAAGGGGAACAGCAAAACCGAAGCCCCAACGGTGCCGGACAGCTGCGTGCTCTGCTTTGCATGACCCTGGGGATTGTCTGCCGGCACCCACTGCCACCCCTCATTTTTTAATCTCCCTGAATGAGCTGAGAATTAATTATTTAGCAGCACGTGGAAAGCATCGGGAATGTCTAAAACACGCTGAGCTGCGGCTTTAGCTCCTACCTGCCCCGGGGAGATCGCCGGCCGCATCCCTAACGTGCAGCACGCTTAATATTTTATGTTGATTAATTGCTTCATTTCCTCTCTCCCGAGGAGCCATGAGTTTTGGCTCGTGGGTGAATCCATCTCCGGAAGAAATCAGGTCCTGCAGGAAGTGAGACGGAGCTGTGGCCAGAGGGGAGGGTGGTGGGAGCGCTGGAATTCCCTGGGGAGAGATCCCCCTCCACGCTTGGTCCCAGGGCAGGGCAATGGCAATTGGGGGGCTGCTTCTGATTTACACCAGCAGAAGCCGGGCCAACGTTGCCAAAGCTGCCAGGGGTTTTGCCGGATGGAAATGAGGAGCTGGGGAGTGACAACCCCAGGATATTTTGGCTGCAGAGCCCAAAATCCCACTGACATGCCGGGCAGCTCCAGCTAAAGGAGGCTGTTTGGGCAGGAGGTGGCCGGGAGCACGCTGTCGGTGACGGTCACACCCCCGTGCACCCCCGCCTTGCAGGGGGACCCCAGGACAGGGACGGAGCAGACCCTGTGAGCAGGGTGCAGCCCAGGCACCTCTGCCAAACATCCCGGGCTGTCCCACCTGCACCCGAGTGTGTCCAGGATGGCAGCACCCCACAGGGTCCCCGCTCCGGTGGGACGCGTTGCACCCCTGGTTTGGCAAAGCCAGGGAGGGCAGGGAGAGGGGACCGGGCACCCGCCACCCCCCCGGGTGACACTGAGATGGGACCCGGGGGAGCAGGGACCGAACCTGCTGTGTCTGTGTCGGGAGATCGCAGGCACCGGCAAGAGGCTTAACTTTAAAAAAAAAAAAAAAGTTTTATTTCAAGATCTTCCTTTTTTTTTTGTTGTTGTTTTTACTTGTATTTCAAAAAAAGTGGGGTAAAAGTACAAAAAAAGTCAGTTGCGGAACAGCAAAGGTTTAGAAATCACAGCGCTGAACTAACCCAAGCGAGAAACACGGAGCACAAACCAAACACCCCCACGACACGACGCAGCCAAAGACCATTTACAGCCTTTGGCTTTGTATTATTATTAATTAATTTTTGTCTTCCTCTGTACAAAACACACCAAAGCATGCCACAGAGCGGGAAAAAGAGATACCAGATGGGGAGGAGACAGGAGATTTGTACAGCAGGGGATGGGAGGGCTGGCTCCCGCTCTCGCCTCCTTCTCCTCCCCTGCTCACGTCAGGTTGTTCTGCAGACAGTTGAGCTCGCCGCCGTCCTGCTCCCCTTTGCTGCCRTCGTGCTTGGGCGACGTCGAGTTGTGGATGTTAAATGGCTCCTCGTCCTTCAGGCAGGATTTCAGGGAGTCCTGCAGCTTGTGGGGAGCGCTGGGGTCGTCCTGCCAGGAGAGATGGGGGGGGGTCAGGAGATGACCGTGCCGTGGGGGACACCGTTGCAATGGGGTGGGGTGACCAGCAGCGGGGACCAGGTGAAGGCACCGACGTCCCCACTGGCAACCAGCGTCCCGACCCGGGCTCTGCCTCCTTGCAGGCAGCCCCTGGCAGCAGGCAGGGCTGCCCAAAGGTGAATACAAATGTCCCCCCCCCCAAAAGCGCACAGCTCGGCACGGGGGGGAGCGTGGAGCTCACGGCACGGGGGGGAGCCAGTCGGCGACGGGGTCTGACCTGCCTGCAGTGACTCGCTGCCGCTCCCCACCACGGGTCCCTACCTTGGGGTGCCTCCAGCACCCAAAGTCGCTCACCAACAGCACCCAAGAGACACGCTGGCCACGGGAGCCGTCCCACCCACCACCCCTCCAGCTGCTCCTGCTGTCCCCCCACCACCCAGTTTCTCTTCCCATTTCCAGCCCGGCTCATCTCATCGTCCCCGCGCCAATTAGCAACTCCCCGAGCGGCACTTGGCAGAAGGCCCGAGGGGTTGGATTTATTGTGGTTTGTTAGCGTACAGCCGGCCCCRCCGTGCCACTGGCCGGATCCGCCAGCGGCAAAGCCGGGGATGCCTCTTCCCGACGTCCCCCCACGGCTGCCGGAAGCATCTTCCCCCCAGGGCCGGGCTGCGCCCCGAGTTTGTCCTGCATCCATGGGGAGAGCGGCCCTCCTGGCAGCGGGGCTGAGCTCCGGCTGCGTTGGGTAACATCTGTGCCCAGACGGTCCCGGCGTCGCCGTCGGTGCTGGTGGGGCAGGATGAGCCCTGGCGTGGGGGGATGCGAGGGTGGGATGGGCCGTGGTGGTGAGGCACCCGCCGGCATCATAGCTGTTACGGTGTTCCTGGTGCCGAGCGGCAGATGGATGGAGACACCCAAGGGCCAGTGTGACACAGCCGTGCTCATACGAGGACGGGAAACCTCCATCTTCTGGGCAGTGACCCTATGAGCGGCACCCGGCCAGTCCGGGGCTTGTGCCATCGGCTCCATGGCAAACCCCGTGGGATGGGCGCCGCTGCCGGGGCACCGAGTTCCATCGCCCGGCGGAGGGGCTGCACCACATGTCCCCAAAAACCCCTTTCCCAGGGGTGTTGACCCCGCTATCCCCTCTGCATCCTCGGTGCGCTGCGTCCCGGGCACCGTGTGCCACTGTAGGACCGAGCCCTCCGCATCCCGGAGGGGACAAGGGACGGGTCAGACCCCAGCGAGATGCCGGGGAGCAGCACCGAATTCATCCCAAGGTTCATCCTCTCCGCAGCGGGGAGCGAGCTGGCTCCGGGAGCCTCCTGCCAGGGTGGCYGGGCCGAGCGGCGGCAGACGCTACGGCTGCTAAAGGCGGTCGAAAGATGGGGAAAGCCGGCTCTGGGCTAAGGCAAAGGCTAGAGGGACCTACGCTCCTCCTCCGGCTCGCGCTCGGCAAAGCCCTTCGTTTCTCTCTGTTTTGATTTGAAAGACAGGAGGTTGGAAGGGCAGCCCCGGGGGGACGCGGGCGGCCGCATCCTGACCACACCAGCAGCATCCCAGAGTGTTTCATCCTTCAGCATCGCCCGCCACYGCCGGCTGTTGTCCGCCGGTCCTACCCCAGCGATGCCACAGCTGGGCAGCATTGTCTGCYGGAGCCACATCGCACCAGCTGTCCCCTCCCCAAAAATGCCAGGGCAGCCGCCCCTGCCACCCGCACACGGAGCCAAAACCACCRGGCAACTCTGGATGGTGGTTCCCCGGGGTGCCACATGGGCAGGAGGGGACAGGGCAGGGGGACAGCAGGGTGACACCAACCCCCTGCCTGGCTGGGGTCCGGTTTGGGTACTCGGGGCAGGATGCGGCACGGCAGGACCCGACAGGGAGGGGACGGAGCGGTGGCCATGGTGGGACGGGGAGAGGAGGGTGCGGAGGGACCCGGTGGTGACACCGTCACCCAGGCAGTGCCAGGACCACGGGTGGAGGGGACAGAGGAGACGTTACCAGACAGAGGGACAAGGGTAGGACAGCAAGCGGGAGCGGGGGGACGATGTCGCAAAGGCTCCTTACGTTTGGGTGGGAGCCCTCGGCGATGGTGGAGAGGGAGAAGTTGTCATTGTGCAGCTCGGATGGGGTGCGGTATCTGCCGGGGGGAGAGGAGAGCACGGCRGTGAGACCGGGGATGCCGCCGAGCACCCCCCGTGCCCCCGCCCGCATTTCGGGGTGAACCCGGTGTTGGGGGGGGTAAATGCTCCCCGCGCTGAAGGTCTGGGGGCTAAATGTCCCCAGGGATGGAGGTTTGGGGCTAAATGCCCCAGATCTGGGGGTCTGGGGGACTAAATGCCCCCAGATCTAGGCTTTAGGGGCTAAATGTCCCCAGCTCTGGGATTTGGGGCTAAATACCCTCAGCTGTAGGGATTTGGGGCTAAATGCCCCCAGTTCTGGGGTTTGGGGCTAAATGTCCCCAGGGATGGAGGTTTAGGGCTAAATGCCCCAAATCTGGGGGCTTGGGGGGCTAAATACCCCCAGCCCTGGGAAGGCGCAGGCAGGCGCAGGCAGGGGAGCGGTGAGGGCAGCCCGGGGCAGGCAGGAGCCGCAGGGCGGGAGAGGGAGACCCATGGGCTGGCACGGAGCTTTGCTGCTAATTACACTTGGCACTTCCAAACACTAATTAACAGCTCATTAGGGACCCAGGCTGGGAGGGCTTTCTCCTCCCCGGCTCCAGGGAGGTGGGCAGCAATTGCTGGGGTGGGGGGTGACCCCAACCTTCCCCTGTCACCCCCCAGCCCTGTTCCCGGGGACACAGTGGGGACCATCTCCGGTGGCCCCTGGGCAGCGTGGCGAGCCCAGCCAGTGGCCCCAGCTACCAGTGCAGCAGATTAACTGGTGCCAGTCAGGAGCAGCTTTAAAGGATTAAACGTGGAGCAGGAACCACAAGCCACGTCCCAGCAGGGCACCCGCCTCCAGGAGCTTTCCCACCCACCGTCACCTTGTCCCCATTGGCACCGGGGGTCTCGATGACACCGCATGGGGACGGGACCACATCCAGCCCCGGTGCCACTGCCGGGAGCTGAGACCACCCAAACCACTGCGGCTATCGAGGTGCCACCCCAGAGTGGTTGGGGACAGTTTTGGGGGTGCCAGCCCTGTCCCGATGCCACTCACTTGGTCTTGCGCAGTTTGCTGTTCTCTGTCTTGAGCAGGTAGAGCTTCTTGGCGAAGAAGACGGTGAGCATGAAGAGCAGCAGCACCACGAGGGCGGCCGAGCCCACGGCCACGCACATCACTTGGAAGTCGGTGACGATGGCCTCGCAGCGCGTGCCCTTGTGCCACGTGTAGTCCTGCGTGTTGCACCTGCGAGGGGAAGCGGTTAGGGACCCCCACCCCAAAAACATGTCCCCGTCCCACAGAGCATCCTCAGGGGACACCGGCGTCTGTAATCAGGGAGATTAAGGGGGATGAGATTAATGGGTCCCCAAGGGCCACCCTGAGAGGGGTGACCCCCCCAAATGCTGGGGCCAAGCGAGATGGGTGACAGTGGGGGACGCCAGGAGCAGGGTCGGGGTCCCCCCAGGTGATGCTCGTCCCCCGCACGCGTGGCTCCCAGCCCCACTCAGCCCCGGCAGCAGTGGGGAGCAGGGTGGCCGGTGGGGAYGGCGGGGGGACAGCCCCGTCACGCCACACACCCGCGTTGCCCCGTGCAGGCGGGCTCAGYGCCAGCCGCATGGCGCGTGCCGAGCCATACGGCACAGCCGGCATCGGCCCTCCCCGGGCGCAATCTGCCGGGGCCGATTAGCGCGGCAGCCCCGGAGCCTTGGCTGCACGGCCCTGACCTAATTCCTGCCCAGCCGCCGCTTGGGGGGGCAGGGAAAGCCCCTCTGTGCCCTGGCGGGATGGGGCTGCGTGGGCGAAGGGACCTGGGTGGGGTGCACGGGGATGGAGACCCCAGGGATGGGGTGCACAGGGGATGGAAAGCCTGGGGACGGGGTGCATGGGGATGGAGAACCCAGGGATGGGGTGCAGGGGGATGGAGAGCCCAGAGATCGAGTGCACGGGGATGGGGAGCCCCCACATGTGCCCCCCATCTCTCCACGGGACCTGGGGTCCCTGTCCCTTACCGGCAGAAGGCCCCGTGGCTCTCCACCAGGTAGCACTGGCCGCCGTTGTGGCAGTAGCTGGGGACGAGGTCACAGACGGAGCGGCAGGAGCTGTTGTGCCGCACGTAACCGCTCCGGCACTCGGTGCCGTTCTCCGGCTGGCCCCGCTCCCCCGGCCGCGGCTGCGCCGTGGGGCTGCCCCCCGCAACACCGGAGGGCTGCGGCAGGGCCATGTTGCGGCGGCCAGTGGGTCGGGGGTCCCGCGGTGCCGGTTGGGCACCGGGCACGGCCGAGGCAGGCGGCCGGTAGCTGTTCTCGTCCTCCAGCCCCCCATCTTCCTCCTCCTCCTCTTCCTCCTCATCCTCCTCCACCTCATCCTCCTCGTCCCCGTCGGCATAGAAGGAGGTGGTGGGGTAGAAATCGGCCTCGTCGAAGGGCGTGAAGTCATCGTAGAGCTCGTGGAGGGCCCATGGTGTGGCCGCCCCCTCCGGCTCCCGCCGCCGTGCCGAGCCGGCCGCCCCCCGGCCGCCCCCGGGGAAGCCCCCCAGCCCCTCACCCCCCTCAAACAGGTCGTAGTAGTCGACGTCGATGATCTCCGAGGACGTCCGGTCGGCGGGCGGCTCAGCCGGGCCTGGGGCGGCGGTGACGGGCTCTTCCGCCTCCAGCCAGGTCAGATCCGTCCGGCCACGGGCCCCCTGCGCCGGGGCCGGGCTGGATGCGGCCACCCAGATCTCCGGGGGACGCCCCGAGTCCCCTGCAGCACCTGGCACGGGGCTGGGGTTGCCTGGCACGGGGGTCCGTGGCACGGCCGAGCCCCCAGCCGCCAGCAGCAGGTCGGATTCGGCCGAGTCGGTGGCGAGCTGCAGGCCGGGGGGGCTCGGTGGGGCGGCCGTGAGCCCCCCAAAAACCCCTGGGCTGGGCAGGGAGGCTCGCGTGGGCCGCTCGCCGCTCCCCGGCTCCTCGGGGCTGCTGAGTGCCACCGCCACCGTCCCCCTGTCACCAGGCCAGGTCACCGCCGCCTGGCCGTCCTCCGCCGAGCCGGCTTTGGGGGGCAGAGCACTGGCGTCGCCCTCCCCGGCGCACCCCACACACCCCTCCGGCATCGCCGCTGGGTCCRTGGTGGTGGCTGTGGCCCCCCCGGGGGGCTCTAGCTGGGGTCCTGCCGGGGGCTCACCGCCCGCCACGGCCCCCCCAGGGCTGGTGCCATTGCCGGGCCCCCCTGGGGGGTCTCTGCTCGCCGGGTCCCACCACGGGGGACTGCTCTCCAGGGAGCCCTCCCAGCCTCTCCCCTTGGCCTCGCTGGCGTTTTGGGGGGGCCACTCGGATGCTGGAGGGGGACAAGGAGAGAAAGATGTGTCAGAGGTGCCCCCCGCACCCCGGGGAGGCCGTGGCAGCCTGGGGGGGTCCCGGCGGGTCCCCGCCAGCTCAACCTTGCACCCACCAGCACCATGACAAGCCATTTTGGGGGGGGGTGCTGCACGCCAAGTCTTTTACAGCCTCTCCCAGGGACTGAAGGGGCAAACCCCGCAGCAGCCCCC
>JAYKAV010002684.1:393057-471312 GCA_035582835.1 Phoebastria nigripes
CTGACCCCCCCCAAAACTGCTCCTGCACGGAGGAGGGGGGCATCCCTGCACCGGGACCCCCCTGCACCCCCCCAGCACCGGGATCCCTCACTGACACCCCCAAACTCTTCATGCATGGGGGGGCGTCCCTGCACCAGCACCGAGCTCCCCCCAGCATCCCCAACCAGTGCAGGGGGACCCCCACCCTGCACCCCCAAGCCCCCCACTCATGCACAGCCCTGGGGGGGCTGGGCTGGGGGCATCCCCCCAGCAGCAGCTGCACCAAAATCTCGGGGTGAAGCCCTCGTCCCAGGGTCCCTGCAGGGCTGTGGCGCGGGGCAGGGGGCTGCGGCCGCTCGGACCCCCCCAGGCGAAGGCCCCGGTGTTGGGTCAGACCCTCCTCATCCCCCCAGGTGGGTGCCCCACGGCCAYGGCACCGCTTCCCATGGCCAAACTGGTCCAGATGCCACCACGGCCCCCATCACCCGCGACCCATCCACGCGGGCGCCATGAACCGGGCTCTCCCCGGCAGGCTGGGGGTGCGGGCAGGGGGTGCGGGCAGGGGGTGCGGGCAGGGCGCTGCTCCAGGCCGTGGCCCAGCACGAGGAGGGGAGGCCGAGCCGACACAGTGGCTGGATCGAGCAGGGGAAGAGCGGGGAGAGGAGAAGCCGCGCAGACGTGACCGGCCTAGCAATGGGGCCGGGGGCGAGCCCAGAGGGGCCACGGGCAGGCGGCGGGCAGGACCCCCACGGCGTGCACGCTGGGGCAGGGCCGAGCGGACAAGCACGCACCGGGGAGCCAGGYGTGCGCACGGCCGTGGGTGCACGGGCATGGAGGGACCCCCCGGAACCCCCCTGGCCGCGGGCTCTGCCTTTGCACTGCCTGAAGCCACGTAGGGGGGGACGCGCTCCCTCCCGGCCCCAACAGAGCCGGGGCAGCACCTAAACCCTGCGGGTGCCACCACCAACCTGGGGGACACCCAGCCCATCACCACCCTGAACCCCACCTCTGCAGGGGATGTCATGGCTGTGTTGGGGACAACCACATGTCTGGGGACACCCCGAGCTGCACCGGGGGCCTCAGCCCAGACCCGTGCGCAGGAGAGGGGCTGCGCCTTTGCTGTCCCCTGCCCCCTGCACCGCTCACCCCACGGCCACCTCGTCCTCCCGGGCACAGCGTGAGCTCCCGCCCGGCCGAGGCGTTCCAAGGTCACCACGTGTCCTCCTCCGCCCGCAGCACAGGAACGCGCCGGCCACGGCTGCTCCCGCATCCCACGTTGGGGAAGGATGCTGGGGGCAGAGCCGGGGGCCCTGGGGAGCAGCGGGTGCTCCTGGGGTAGCCCATTTTGGTGCCCCCAGCCCCTGTGTAGGACCCGCATCARCTCAGCTGCAACCCCCCCCCATCCACCCCTCGCCCACACCACCCTGTCCCGTGCAGAGGGGCAGCCGTGGGGCGCGTGTGCAGGGGGTGCTGCAGGGACTGGGGGAGCTGGGCTGCGGGGGGACGGGGGTCCCCTCTCCCCCTGAGCAGCCGCTGCGCCTGGCCGGGCTCCCCACGCCAGGAACAAGCCCCGCTCTGTCCCTGCTCAAAGGGGGATTGAAGGGGCTGCACCTGCTTAACATTCCCCGCGCTTCCGCCCCTGGATGCGTTTCCAAGGGGACCGGCCGAGGGGCCGCCGGGATGGAGGGGGGACACGGCTGCGACAGCCAGGGAAAAGGGTCAGGAAGAGGCATCGGGGTCCCACACGTTGCCCGGGGCTGGGGGTCCCTCCGCCGGGTCCCCACCATTGCAGCAAGAGGCCGAGGGAAGACGGGTGGGATCCTGGGGACGGTGCTGGGGATGCCACGCGGGGCAGGGAGACGGAGCCCAGGCGGGGTAGCAGCACCCATCCTGCACCCACAGCCCTTCCCCAGCACCGGGGCAGGGTGCTGGCACGCAGCAGCGATGGCTCAAGGTGTTCACGCTCAAGTGGTTGGTGCTTGTTAAGCCCACGGGAGCTTCCAGCACCMTCAGTGGCTCCTGGCCGCAGGGAGCGCGTGGGACCGGCAGGGCCCCCTTGGAGACCACCTGGGCCAAGCCCTGCTCACGCAGGGGCACCTGGAGCAGGTTGCCCAAGACCATGCGTGGTCAGGCCTTGGACGTCTCCATGGATGGAGGCTCCACAAGCCCTCAGGGCAGCCCGTGCCAGCATCCCGGAGCACCAGCTCCTCCTCTCCGGTGGGGTTGTGCGGCTCTGGCCCACGTCACCTCGCAGCCCTGGGGCACCTCGCCCAGGAGCATCCCCGGCCCTGCCACCGAGGGGACGCCCTCCTCCCACGCCTGGGCCACTGGCCACGGTCAACCGGCCGCTCACTGGTGTCCCCTCGGGGCATCGACACCCCAAGAGCTCCAGCTGCAGCCAGCGTCACCCCAGGGTGCTGAGCACCACGGGGAGGAGGGACCTTGCCCTGGATCCCATGGGATCCATGGGGGACGAGGGGGTGTTGGCATCCCCCACCCCAGCTGGAGGCTGCTCCCCCAGTCCCGGGGGATGGTGCCCATCGCATTTCCTTGCAGCCCACCTCCCCGCACACCTTCAGCCCCCCCGGGTGCAGGCTCCGCACCCATCCCTGCACCAGCAGCATCAGGCCCCCCCCAGCAGTCAACCTGGGTGGGCAAGGGGGGAGCGAGGGTCTCCCCACCCTCCGTGGGCAGAGCTCAGCCGCTGCTTCAGGGAGAGGAGGAACAACGGTCGATGCCGTGCACCAGGCGGGGACATCCAGCTGGGGGATGAATTTCGGAGCCTCCCCCCTCCCACATCCCCGGGACACGCAGCGGGCAAAGCGTGGCAGAGCCTTAACGCATCAGGCTCCATCACTACGCTTAAATTTAGGACCAGACAAGGCAGCAGAGCCCAACGCAGGTGCCAGAGCCGTCTCGCAAGCCTGCTTCCACCACCTTTCCTACAAACCTGCCTCAGCTTTGTCTTGGTTAGAGGCAGAAGCAGCAGCAGAGGGTTGGATGAGGGGCAGCAGGACAGACAGACAGAGACGGCTCTTGGGTCTCGCAGAAGAAATCGAGCGGCAGCTCCCTCCGCTCGGGCAGAACCGGCTGCTGCCGCTGGGCGCGTGTTTTCCTGGGGGAGTTACTCAAAATATTTAAGGTGAATTAAAATACTACGAAATGCAGCCACACTGGCAACCTGTTTTGGGCATTTCCGGAGGAAATCAGCGCGAGGTCTGGCTGTCCTGGGAGCGGGTCACACACAGCTGGGGAGGGATCTCACCCCAAATCCCTTCTCTGCCCAGTTCAGCGCTGGGAGCTGAGCTTGCTCATGGGTCTTGCCCTGCCTTGGGGGTCCCCAAAAACCCCRGGAGGGGCTTTGCTCATCCCCCCCCCAGCCCTGCTCTGCTTCATGCTCCTGCCAGCGCCCGGCTTCGGCTGCCGGGCAGGGGCTGCCCGTGCCGTGGGGAGCACTTGGCTCAGCCCCACGTCCCAGCTCACCCCGGCTGGCAGCTCCCGGAGCGCGCCGGCAGCCGTGGGGCAGCCCTGTGCCGGCAGCCGTGGGGCAGCCCCACACCGGCACCTTCATCCCCCTGTCCCTGAGAGCAGCTGGAGGCAGATCTGCTCTGGCACCCGCCTGGGCGCAGGCGGCAGGTTGGATTAGGATCAGGGACCCCATGGGGACAGACAGACAGACAGAGGCTGGAGGGAGGCGCAGACCAGGCTCCTGCTCCTCACCTTCGCGGGCCCCTTCCCATCAGCCGAGCACAGGGGATTCGCCTCCTCCCCATGCTCGTACRACGATGTCCCCCTCGACCACGACGGGCTGCATCCAGCCCCCCAGGATAGCGGGGGGTCGATGGAGGGGGCAGGATGGGCTGGGGCCAGCACTTCTCCACCACCGTCTCTCCCTGGGCTGCCTGCTTGACGTCCTCCCTCCTCACCCAGGTACCAGAGATGCTCAAACCACACCTTTTCCAATTTTTTTAATTAACAGGTATTGGCAAAGAAACCACGACTCCAGAAAATGCTGAATTGAACAGTCAGGGTTGAGCCCAGGGTCAAGCTCAGCTCAGGCAGGCGGTGTTTTAGGGGGACAGCTTTGCCCTTGATTGGGGCTGGCACCACACGGGGCACGGCTCCGAGGTGACGAACCCCGATGCGACACTGATAGCTGAAGGAAGCCGCCGCCTGCTTCAGCTGCGAGACTTAAAATCAACCTTCAGCCTCCTCCGTGCCCACCCAGGCCGTGCTCCCCCGCTGCCTTCAGCCTCAAATACCCGACAAAAACATCAAAACCATTTCTGCAGGGAACAAACTCACCCACCACATATCAGTCACACACCAAACCGCTCCTGACGCTGAGCTGATCTGAAAATTGCCATAATTCAAAGTCCTCAAAACAGGAGCTATGTTTAGGATCACAGGAGCAGCTTGGGGAAGGATGCTGGCAGCACCGGGTAAAGACACACGGATCRGCAACCTCTGCGTGCCCTGCGGTGCTGGAGCCCTCCAGGCCCTCTCCTACCTCTGGCCAGAGGGATAAGCAAGCTGGTACCTTCCAAAAAAAACCCGCCCTGGCCTGCACAGGGAGCTGCCGCGTTGGGACCGAGGATTCAGTACCGCAGGGGCAGAGCCGGGCTCGGGGAGGAGGCAGAGCCCCATCGTCCGAGCGGCCGCTGGCTCTGCTGGAGGGGCAGATCTGCTCTCCTGCAGCGGCCGTTTGAGCCACGCTCCTCTGCGGCTGCAGAGGGAAAAGGTGGGAGAGGTTTAATACTCACACGTTACAGCTCTGAGCTGCAAAGAGCAAGAAAAAACCTGAGTAAAACGGGCCCGAGCTGCTCTGGGGAGAAGAGACAGCAGAGAGCCGCGTCCCGAGGACCGAGCATTGCATCCCAAGGACCAGGCGTTGCATCCCAAGGACCAGGCGTTGCATCCCAAGGACTGAGCGCAGCACCCGCCAGTTGCGTTCAACACCTTTTGTGTTTGCGAATGTTCACAGAGTCTGCAAGGAGCGACAAATAAAACTGTCACGGACTGGGTAAGTCAGCCTCAAGCAATAGCACCTTCGCCAGCTCTCCTTCCTAGCTCGAGAAACCGGTTTAATACTTGCGATTTTGCAGAGAGGGCACTAAACGCACTTCAGAAATGCTTTTTATCTTCAAGGTTTTGCTTTTATTTTGCTGGAAACCAGGATGAATCAAAGCAGCTATTTCACAGTTAAGGACAAGGAGCGAAGACACCACTTCACCCAACGGAAAAATGAAGGAAAAAGGCTCGGGAGGGCAGAAGAGCTGAACCCCAGCGGTGCACGGAGTGGTGAACACACACGCCTTACCCTCCCATGACAGGTCATGGGTATTTAATGACGTCCAAGACTCGGGCTCCGTTTCATCTGGAAGAGGGAAGCCAAAATTATAGCAGCAGAGAGAACCAGAAATCAGCTCTGCGCTGAGCATCCTCCAAGGGCAGAGCCTGTCTCTGTTTCAATGGGTCTTCTACAACGTCCTGGTCCCCAGCGCCGGGAGGGAACGAGGGATTGCCATGAAATGGATCCTGCAGGGAGCAGGTGGCTCCTCTAAGAGCATGTGGACAACTGCTTGGCAAGGAGATGTCCCTCACGGTCCCCAGCTGGGACCGGGCTGAACCTGCGTTGTGGAAGTTGCTGGTCCAGGTCGTTATCCGCCAGATCCCCCACTGCTCCTGCACGCCAGGCGCCGGAGCACCGCTCCTCCCCACGGCTCTGCCGGCTCGGCAACGCGGACCCGGGTGGGCAACCTCGGCGCTGACGCACGGTGACCACCAGCGTTGCCAAACATCCCAGTGCTAGAAACCTGGGAGCGTGCTAGAAAGGCTGCTGGTTTTGACGGACACCTGGTTGTTTTTATCACATATCAACTTGGAAGGAGAGAAAACGAGGGATTTTGGAAAAATAATTCCAGTTCATCCCCCCTAGGTTTCCCGAAGCAGCCTCCACACGACACCCTGCCRCCCGAGAGCTACCAGGGCTGGAAAGGGTCCCTGCACTGTGACCCCCGGCAGCGGCAGGAGGTTCCAATGAAAGGGGAAATTCCCATGCGGGCAGCACACGCGGCCGGGCGGGAGACGGCGCAGACAAAGAGCAACACTGTTCCTAGAGAGCCGGGCAAGGGACCGGCTCCGGCACAGCCAAGCCGTTGGCAGGTCACCCAGATCCACGCTGCCACCGATTCTCCGGGGCACATCGTTTCCTACCGGGATTTGGGGGCATTAGTCCATGGGATGGGCGCCGGAGCCTGGCAATACCTGTCGGGGTTATCCCCAGCTGCATTGCACTCGGCGCTATAAAACCCAGAGAGTTTGAGAAGGCATGTCCAGCCTCGCCAAATCCTTCATTTTAAAGTTTCTCATGAGAAAGGAATTGAAGTAACGGGGTCAGAGGACAAGGCGCACTCGCGTATTTAGACACCCCAAACTCCTTAGGTGTCCCAACGCCTATTTTTGGCTTTAAGTCAGCCAGAAAAGGGGGAAAAAAAAAAAAAAAAAAAAAGAAAAAAAAAAAATGCAGCTTTTCAGGAACCACATGGTGGAGCTGGTATTGCCAGACAGGACACAGCCGCAGCAGGGAGTTGGAGGATGTTATTAGGCAGCGGAGACAAGTGCAGGCAGGGGCTGCGAACGCCTGTTCCCCTTCCTGGTCGACTGCCCCATCGCTGCTCCTGCCAACAAGGCAACAGCGCTAAGACAAGACCTCCCATCTCTGGCAGTAGGAAATTATTCAGATAAAGATGCAACCCMCCCCAGGAGTGTGTATTATCAGGAGGGACAGGAAATTTTTTGGGGCCCAGCACCGAACAGGTAAGCTTCCATTTACCTTAACGGCACCTTGGTCTCCAACGACCCTACTGCAGTTTTGGAGTGGACACTGAGCCAGTTTAGAAGAGCTACAGTTTAAAGCCCTGTCCTAAACTTGCCTTCAAGCTTATTGCATTCACATTATAAGGCTGCGAACAGGAATGAATTTGCTCTCTCTAACCGCACACGACTCCACGCCCCAGCAGCCCGAGTGACCCCGGCCCTGTGGTACTCGCTCCCACCCCTCACTAGGGCCAGCTGCGGGGGATCTGAACATCCACACATCGGAAGCGTGGTCCCAAACTGCATCTAGACCTCCACTCAACTTCACTTATAATTACTGTCAAGACAACAGCCCAGCCATCTTCCCTGACTGCAAAGCTTTAAAGGCCCCTAAATAGAAAAAAACTGTTCAAGAACTGACGCTGTGATCTACCACGTTCTTTGCATTCCTTAGGGAAAAGGTCTTCAAGATGAGAGGAGGAAAAGTGACAATCGCTTACCGTGCCGCAGGACGAGAAGGGTGCAATCGCAAGGGACAAGCCTTGCTGAAGACATCTGGAGTGCACAGGCACAAAGAGCTCCTTCCCTTTCTTCCCTGGCCCTAAGCAGGAGGAGCACTAAGGAGCCCACCAAGGGAGCATTCAGCAGATCCCAGCCCAAGGGACCTCCCATGCCAGCAAAGGAGGAATCCCCAACTGGGGATGGGGCTTTCATGGGGTGTCCGGGACCTGGGGGTA
Source organism: Phoebastria nigripes (assembly GCA_035582835.1). Taxonomy (NCBI): domain Eukaryota; kingdom Metazoa; phylum Chordata; class Aves; order Procellariiformes; family Diomedeidae; genus Phoebastria; species Phoebastria nigripes. The sequence goes on from JAYKAV010002684.1 coordinate 400,593, forward strand.
CATCTCCACCCCTGTGCTTTTCCGCTTCTTCAGCTTCAGGGAATTAGGGACTGCGGGCATCACACATCGAGGATGCCCGGGGAAGAAGTGCCATTAATACGCTTCTTCAGAGGAAAAAGTTCTTAATTGGTGAAGTAGCAGGAGCATTTAGAATATAATCCAGATTGGATTCCCGGTTTCAGTTTAATCAAAAAGGCAAACTATCCTGGCAGCCTCTGGAGCCCTGCAGGAGAGGACAAAAGATCTGAACAGGCATCTGAATTAAACAATTAACAGCAAAGCTGGTACGGGAATAGAGGAACAGTGGGACCCTGCTAGGTCAGCGTACTCAGTCCTCCTCTATTAAAATCTGCCACTTCAGAGCACTTCTTTCAAGTGTGATTCAACTGGGAACACGAGCCTGAGCAATTGTCCAAGTTAGCACAGCAAGACAGTGGGAAAGCAGGAATCAAACAGAAATAATCCTATTAGGCTTCGAATGCCGTTTTACTTYGTCCACGTTCATTAAGCTTTTTAAATCTGAAATACCATTTTCCAAAGCGGCGGATGACCGAGCGTGCTGTGAAGGGCCTTTGCTTACCTGCGTTACTTCGGCGTCTCCCACCTTGCCGGGTAGCAAGCTCAGGCTTTGTATTTACTCCATTGTAGTTAAGATGCAGCCCCAAAAATAGATCCGTATCATATTAACAGTTCTCAGTTCATCCACAACACRCAGGGAGGGAAAGGAGACTCCAGACAAAATGGCACAAGCTTTGTACAAAAACCACATTTTTTTTTTTTTATTTCACAAAATTGGGTGGCTGTGTTGCAGGAATAAAACCGGCCCTATACATAGGATCAGATGAAAAAGTCAGCACATGTATTATTTATACAGAAACACAACAGTGTCAAGAATTCAGGTACTCTGTAGGATCATCACTAGTACAGTAAAAAATAGTCTCCATCTGGATCCTTTATATTTGAAGTTGATCACGCTAAAAACAACCTGAGGTTATTCTAAACTGGACTACGGTCTGAACCAGAAAATCCCATGCTCACCCCAAAGACCCTGGAGGGAAAGGTAACGTTGGGGATGAATTTCCTTTGTGGGAGGTGGAAGGCAGGCAGGCCCTGACCGTTCTCTGCTAGGCACTGTGGATTCTCAGAGCTTGATGGCGGAAAGCATCGTTCCTACGCACTGCAAGTAACAAGGCTGCAGACGATCGTCTGAGCACGCAGCGGATGCGCAGGCAGCCCAGAAACAGTTACTCCACACTCATGCACTCTCAGGACCCGGGAAGTTCAACCGTTAACATCGATRAGTCAATCACCTGAGTGCTCTTCAAAGCAAATCCTTTTTTTTATGGTATAAGTGGTGCTGCAGGGTTTTTTTATTTGGGAGATCTCTCTCCGGTCAAGCCTTAGACCACCACCTTGCACTCGATCGCTGAAAGCCACCCTTTAAATAAGTGAGCAGTCTTCAGACCTTTGGCAAGGAAACCTGTCAAACCCTTTTACGCCAGGAAGAGGGCAGAGAACCCGAAGCCGGCAAAGGATTTTTTGCAGTCACTAACGACGAGCAAACAAGCAGTTTTGGCAGTCTGGAGGTCTGCATCAGCAGTACTGCACTGGTGGTCTCACTCAGCGAGCGCTCCTAGATTTGCCTGCTGAAGCTGTTCCCTCACCCCACAGACCACGGAAGGTCAGCGAGTGGAAGGTGATGTGCGAGTTGTCCCGAAGACGCGTACCACGGTCGCTGACTCTGCCCACCTCGGCTGTCCGCAGGAGGTAGTTCTGGCATTCGCACCCCAGCCATCCCAACCCAATCCCGTATGCTAGCACTTCTTCGCTATCTACTTTTTTTTTTTTTGTTTTGTTAATTTTAAAAAGTAAAAAGTATATGCTCCAAAAAGAGGGACTAAAAATCATGGTTTTATTCCTCAGTTGGCTACTGTACCAAACTACTCAGAGGGAAGGTTCAACTACCACCTTCAAAGGCAAAAGAAAGGTAAAAACTGGAGCAAGAAAACTCCTACCATTGAGTGGTTTTATTCCAATTGATTCACTCCTGGCTTCATTCGCACTGGATCAATATTTTCTTTAATAAGTTAGCGAGGCAGCCCCAGGACTCGGCTACTGTCCTTAATGATCAGATATCTGTAATGAACACAGCTGGCATTCCTGCACCTTCTGTGCTACAGCACGCCCTTATTTTCCTTCTCTGCTCAAAACGCTGGTTTGGCATCTGATCTTGATGCTTTGCTCTACCCRGAGAACCCGAAACATTAAATCACAGGTGGAGTGGGCATGTGCTACATCCTAAAGCTCAGTTAATGCCTCCACCTTAAAAGCTTGGTTTCTTTTCAACCCTCCCCAGGAGAACCCAAAGCTCAAAACACCAAGACGAAAGAAACCAGAGTCGAGCACGCTCTGAAAGGCAAGCAGACCAAAGCGTAAAGGACTTCCCACCAGCAACATGGGAGGCACTACTGGCATCTTTGATCTAAAGCTTTCCCAAAGGAATGCCAAGTACTGCYGGGTTACGAGCGGTGGGGAGAGGGGGGAAAAAGACGCTGTGTATATGTGCTTGTATATGTGTATGTATACGCACACATACACGACGGGGGCAGGCCAACAGGAGGTGAAAACCTCCCAAGGGAACAGAAGGTAACTGAGGAATTCATTTTTGGTCACCACTATGTTGCTGTAGAAGTTCCTTCTTCCTTGACTGCTTACGGAGCGGCTGAGGCCGGCGGGGCTCCTGCCGGAGGTGGGGTCACCCCTTCCGCTGGCGGAGGTGGCTGTGCAGGAGGGGGATCTGCAAAAAACAGCAGAGAAACAGTGAGCAGGACACCAGGAAGGGCTGGAAGATGGAAAAGGAACCCAACGCAAACACCCAGATGACTATATGCCATATATATGCCACAGTGGCTGTCCGAGGGGAAAGCAGCAAGGACTGGCCCCAGAAACGGCCACGACTGCGGCATTCCCGTCTCTTAAGCTTCATGTGAAGCTCCACYGCACGTTTCATTGTGCTTTCCAATCACTAAGCACTGCATGGATGCCAAAAGAGGAAAAAAAAAAAAAATCCCTGTTTTTACAGAAAAGATGACAGACATGCAGCTCAGTAGCTGGCAAAGTTCACGTGAAGCAACTTTCAGAACTGGAATTAGCATTTCTCATCTCCCAGCTCTGTGCTCGAGCCTTTAGATTATGGCTCTCTTCTATTTAAAATAGATGGAACAATAGACTTTATATAAACAGAGCCTGCACTTAAACTCTGAACAGTCTATGTAGGTTAAAGTAGAGGAATCCACAGATACAGCAAGTAGGAGGAAAGAAACGAAGGATATAAAAGGCCAGCATTCATGCACAGAGAGGAGATGTTAATGGAACATGACTGACTTGTTTAGTAGGGGAGAAAAAAAAAGAAATTAAGATAAGGGAAGAGAGCAAGCAGGAATACAACCTGACATAAGATATTCCCAGTGGTASAGGCTCAGAAAAAGGGAAGGAAAACTAAGTAAAGCTAGAGCACCAGAAGAATAAGGAGCAAATGTCTGAACTAAAATAGCATCAGAATGGAGTATTTCATGCTGATGCTGGTTAACACTGATGAGTCAGTACTCCTCAGCAACTCCCTTCAGCTGAAGCCAAAATGGGATGGCTTTTCCCAATTATTTTTTGGGAGAGGTACTAAAAGTGATCACAATTCCTGCTCGTCCAGTGATAGTTACGCTAAATAACRTTTTTGGGGTTAAGACCGCTGCGCTGAAGCAGACCAGCAGCTTGTCCCAGGCTGCAACTAATAGAGACAAATTTACCGAGGAATTCATGACAGAGCATCCTGCACCAGCCATGCCAGCTTTTCTTCTGCTTTCTGCGTTTGGACACATTCTCACGCTCATTCAAGTAACACCCGCATAGTGGCTACTGACTTCAGCTGCTTTTTTTTTGGCTGGCAWAATCAACTTCATTTTCAGAGATGTAGGTATTTATACCATGTAAGGAACATTCCYAATATACCTTTTGCTGCTTCCTAATTAGGACTTCCTCTTTTTAATTTCACAGTGCTAAGTTTTCTGTAAGGTATTGTTGAACTGAACTATATTCTGACCTCGACTATTTAAGGATTTAGCTATAAGTTAATTCTTGAAACTCTACTGTGCATTCTTCCAGACTAAGTCGAGAGAGGTTTTTGATGATGACCACAGAGCCTTAGTGTCATTATAAATAAAATAAGGGATGTTATAAATAAAATAAAGGACAATGGAGTATGTTTGGATGCCTAGAGGGGAGACAAGCACTTAAAGCTTCAAGCACACCTCTGGCACCAGTCTTTGGCTGCCAACGTGCACAGATTCTATTATTCCTGCAGCAGATAAAGGGGTTTCAACTACAATGCCTTTTCCAGCAATAAGGCAAGCGACAGAAAAGCCACACCGGGTATATTCAAAATGTTTTCTGCTGGAGATCCACTTACACATGCCATTTGGAGCTGCTAGAGGAACACGAGGTCCAATTAGATTTCCTGACATCGGTGACATGCCAGGTGGGGGGGGACCACCGCCGGCTGGATGGATGTTGGCTGACACACTTGGCATCATCCGGCCTGGCATGGGCTGTCCAGGTATCATCGAACCGGGCCCCGGCATCTGACCTGCAAGAGCAGTGGAGAGACACGATCATGAGACTCACGTGAAACGTGGAAGTGACCAGAAGAGAAAAACGGAGTCTAGTTGTTCTCCGAGCAGTGAGAAAGAAGTCTTGTGCATGAGAGCCAACTCCGTACATGCTCCCAACACCAAAGGAAATGCCCTTTCATCCCCCCAAAGACAACACACTCCCTTCAGGAAGAACCGCAGGGCACTTGTCATCTCTCAAAAACGTCAGCACAAGAGGCAAGTGGAAGGTAACACTCGCAGTCAAAACCCAACATTTTAAGTGAACCCCTACTAAAAAGGCATTTGATAGTAATCTAAATGAAGGCACGGGAAACAAATTGCGTGAGAATAACAAGGCATCAAAGTAAGAGCACTTGATGAAAAAGAGCAGCCACAAAGCCTAATGGATTAATTTAATGGGAGAACTGAAATCATACAGTTAAAAATTGGACTGTAAAGAAATTTCCACTATAAAAAACCCTATTCTGTTGTGAGGAAGGGTTCCAATAAGCCTTCCTTACATATCAGCTCTGTAAGAGACTTTTATGTTTCAGCTGCATAAAGGAACTGTTAGAATCACCCAGCTTCGGACACCTACAACTTGCTGATTGATGCTTTAAAACCTCATTTGAAGAAATTATTTTGCATAATCCAATTACATTTACTTTTACACACTTACATAAAGGTACAATATTTTAGTTAGAAAAGCAGCTATTAGGCATGGATTGTAAAAGCTTCCTTCAGAAGAGCTCATTCCACCCCAAACCCCAGGCAATTATGTGAAATAAAGTGTGATGACAGAACCCTCGAACAAAAAAAAGGCTCTGAACATACATAAAAAGCATCACAGCCACACCGGCAGTTAAAGCCAAGAAACTGGGAGCTGTGAATCTGGGACCGAGTCAATACTTCGGCACAAACACCATTAACTCTTACTTATGCTCAGCTTTGGAACAAGAGCTTTGAGTAATACTTTATTGGTATCTGTTGCTTCCATTTTCTAGGATGTCAGGAAATTGCACCGGCTGACAAGCTATTGCCTGAAACAGGCAGGTTACAGCTCTTAGCAAGCATCGCTCCGGTCAGAGGTAGGACCATACAGGCCCACCAGCAAGTTAGCACAGCCTGGACAAGAGAGAGAGCAGCCTCAGACAGAGCTCAGTCGAAGAGGAAACAGTGGACTTGTCTATGCCTGAATGCTTGGGAATTTATGACCTAGAAGACTAGTGATCTGCACTGTAAAATAACCCTGGCGATCAAAAGCAAACCCTGCTCTTTGGGAACTGTCACTACTTAATGCCTGTACAGAGGTGAAGTCCACCAGCCATCCCAAATCCTTCCCCATCATTGCCCTTCTGCAGAAAGCTGGGGGGACCACTGAAGAGCACTCTGAGCATGCAGGAATACCTACTGAACAACAGTTAAAAAAGAAAAAACACAACACAAATAGATGAACTTGCTCCACTTCCCCGATGTTTGGTGCCTTCGCTAACCCCACAAGTCTGCCCTGCTTAGCCACATCCCTCCAGAAGACGCACATCKTGGATAGCTAAAGCACCTGCTAGCTTGTCTAGCCCTTGGTTGCTGGTCTCTGCCTGTAGTTCCATGGTACTTTAAACCAATAACCTAATCTTTGAGAAAGACAGGCTTTCCTTGCAAGAAGTCAAGGGAGGATGACAGTATAAGGGAGTACTTGCTTCTGAAACCGGAGCCATTAACAGTCCCAGTGCAGAAGAATCCAACGCACCGCAGCCCACTGGCTTCATACAGTCCTGGAGATCTGTGGCAGAGGTGCTGAACCACCTTAAATTCACAGGGACCCTGAAGCATCAAACCATGAAGACATAGTATTGGAGCTCCTGGTCACGCAAGCAAGAGGTCCATGTGCCAACCTGACGCTGCTTGATCACAGGAGCAAGGCTAGCATACCTGCAAGCAGCAGCTATGAAGCTCTACAGAAACCATCAGATTTCTCAAACATTTACGAAGGAAAAGAACTCTGAAAATTTATCCCTGGACACACTCCATCGCTGATCAGCGGCCTGCAGTGCACATCATGGCATTTCCCTCACTATATATTAAAGAGCAGCAGCCAACCAGAAAAGCTGTGTACATTTGAGCCTTTAATCCCCTCCTTTGTCCCCACTATTAACAAAATATTTTCTGCTTTGGTGATGGTGAATAGGTGGCTTTGAAGAAACCCCTTGGAATCCTTATGCCTCCAGTCAAGAGCCTAAAGAAGAAAGAAAAGGTGGGACATTTCCTAAAATTACRTGGCATGCCTTTGTGGGTAACTCAAGGTGACCAAGTCCTGTACACAAGAGCTCCAGTGACTGGTTTCCCTTTTGCAGCCAAGTTGAGCTGGATGTTCCTCAGTGTGGCCCATTCGCCTTCCCCTCCTCAGCAGCAAGAGGGGCTGTAAGAGGACTGAAGTGTTATCTCTGTCACAGAGTAACTTGCRTTGGAAGGGACCCTCAGGAGGTCTCTGGTTCAACCTCCTCTCAAAGCAGGGTCAGCTCTGAGGTCAGACCAGGTTGCTCAAGGCTTTGTCAAGACCTGACTGATCTCTAAAAGTGCCAGGAATGGAGACTGCACCACCTCCCTGTACAACCTGTTTCAGTGCTTGACCTCCTCATATCCAGTCAAAACCTCTCATGTTCCAGCTTGTGTCTCTCTTACTCCCACCATGTATCACTGAAAAGCCTGTCTCTGTCTTCTTGATGACCTCCTCATAGGTATTGTAGGGCTGCTGGTAGGTCCCTCCAAAGCCTTCTCCTCTCCGGGCTGAACAAGCCCAGTTCCCTCAGCCTCTCCATGGGGAAAGTGCTCAGGCCCTKGGACCATCTTTGGTGGCCCTCTGCTGAACTCACTCCAGTTTAATCGATGYCTTTCTTGTACTGGGGGACCCAATCCTCCAGATGTGGTCTAACAACTGCTGAGCAGAGYRGGGATAATCACATCCCTCAATCTGCTGCCTGTGCTCGTACAGCCCGGGACGCTGCCGGTCTCCACCGGCTCATGCTCGGCTTGCTGCCCACCAGAACCCAACAGGGTCTTTTCTGCAGAGCTGCTGCTCGGGGTTAGTCCTCCCAGGTACAGGGCTTTTGTATTTGTCCTTCTTGAATTTCACAAGGCTTCCGTCAGCCCATTCCTCCAGCCTGCCTCAGCCCTCCTGAATGGCAGCCCTGCCCTCAAGCGTATCAACGGATAATATGCAGATAACTGAAGATTTAAGCAGACGCRGCATGAATTTACTGCTGCTGGCATCTGTTTTGGTCCAGCTCACTCTGAGATGAGGAGTGGGCAGAAAGGGCATGGGAGGCAACATGAGAACAATGTCACCAAAAGCAACAGCCAGGCACAGGCTGAGACTTAAAGACATAGTAATCTAGTAGTATTAGAAGTGGGTCAAGAGACAAAATGCTGTTGGGTTTGCAAACAGCCCAAAACTGTCCATTTGCAGACTCTCTGTAATCGGTTCTGCGCTAGTGCTGAGCTTCTAGGAAACTTCAGCTTGGAGCTTCAAACATGAGCATAGCAGGTAGTCAAGAAGCAAGCAGCTCTTCTGCATCCTGCAAGGCTGCCTATGTGCAGAAACCAGTCTGCGGCTATGTATGAACTTGGCACGAACAGATCAGCTCTGAAGCACAGCTTGTCGGAGTACGCAGCTGCACGAGGGCAGCTGGTCAAGCTCCAGGAGTCGGGATTTTCCCCGATTTGCAGGAGACAGATGTGAGAACTTCTGACATGCCCGATGCTACATGATGAGCTGTGGCACTACAGTCACAGCAGCTTGAATTTCAGTTGCTGGAAGTTCTGGGTGAAATATTAAAAAAAAAAACAAACAGGAAAAAAATCCTGTATCACCAGCAATCTCAGTCTACATAGAAGAAAAGGGGACTTATCTGGCCACTTCAGTAACCGATAGTCTGTTCTCTTCACTTATGAAATGTTCTGACAACTTCAGCTCGAAGTAGTTAATTTCCAGGAAAAATTTATATTCTTCTGCTCCATTTACCTGTTCAAGAAGTCCTCCAAGAGTAGCTTGTATCTTCAGTGGCTGCTTTTGCAGATATAGTCTATTCCTCAGAGCCCAGAACAGAAGAACACTGCAGGCTGGCTTTGTTCCATAGGCAAAGAGGGAATTTGAGCATCTGCCTCACTGTACTGATAGGCTACATATTCCTGGTCAGTTTGAAATCTTCTAGTGGACTCAATATTTGATAGAGAAGTGGACTCAATGTAGAGACTTAAGTGTACAACTAATGCYCATCAGGGTACTTGGGAAAAAGTCTGTATGGGGGAAGGGATGACAGCTTATTACATGTCTAAGATCATAAGAGGTACGGGAAACGCAAATAGGTAGCCTTTATTTCCTTGAATACAGAATTAAAGGTGGCCATCAAAATTCTTACTCTGCAGGTTTAAAAACCCGCTTTCACAGAACTTAGTTACACCGTGGAACTCACTAACAACTTTGCAGAGGGTAGGTCCATCGGTGGCTATGAACACACCAGTTCAAAGCAGCCCCTAAGCACCAAGTGTCAAAATGCTCAAGGAGTATAACTGTGGAAGGCTTGATCTGCATTTACCCTGTTTCTTACAGTCTTCACGAAGCATTTGCTATGAGATCAAAGACAGCGATGTGAACCTCTGGGCTGACCCAGTATACACAGACTCACAACCTACTTGTGAAAAGTCAAGTTTGCTGGAGAACAGAGCAACGGAGCTCACATACCACGCTTTAACATTGGGAACTGTGTCCGGGTCTAGATTAGCTCACACAAGCGAGATGAGCACTGCTTCCTCCTATGTCCTCATCCTCACACTCCTCCCACGCTTTGACTCCAATGTTGTACTCTGAAAGGGTACTGCACAAGAAGAGCAGCCACTTGATACATCAAGACAACATTATGCTGTTAAGAACCCTGGCTTTGAGCAGATCTTTTATTTTTAATGAACTCCTGTATTTTCAACACACAGAAACAGAAACAGTTGCAGCTACAAACATGCAGAAGCAAAGCCAGACCAGCAGAAGCAGATACAGGGCAACTCAAACTGCTGGGGGCAGAAGGGTGGCAGGGACTGAACCTTGCCAAAACAAGAAACTGGAGATAAAACATGGCCCAAAGACGTAGCGGGCTTCGTAGCAAAAGGACAAGACATTCACAGGTATGCGGGATGTTATTCACTGGCAAAATGAAGGTTGATGGGGGAACAAAAATGTAAAAATTGGAACAACACAGCTGTGTTTCAGAAGACCAGGAAAGCTGGGAACCGAGAAATCCCCAGCCTGGCAGCTGCTGCTTGACAGGAGCCTCAACCTCTCCAAGCGCAATTTGGCCATCTTCCTCCTCACACCACATGCCTACAAGATTCTCTCCGCACTAATGAAGTGATTAATATTAAAAAACCTCTTCTAAAACACCTGAAGTTGGATCAGACTTACTACACACTGAGTGGCTTCACATGAGGTCTTAGCTCTCACACCAGGCAAGTGTTCCTTCAGTGAGAGAAAGGCTGTCAAACCTGCAGTAACGCAAAGATTCAGGGACTACGTTTTATATTCAAATCAACCACAGCCAAGCTAAAATCACCACTAACCAGAAATTAAATCAACTTTAAAAGACGTTGTTTCTTCATAAATTCAAAGTGTGTCATGACTCCAAATCTTCTGCTTGTTGGGAAGCACCCTCCTACCTGAATCGAGGAATCTGTAGAGCTTTTTTCTCTCTCAAATCTTGGAGATTTAAAAATAAGTGGCACTGCAGTTTTTCTGAAGACGCCCATAAGCTTCCGAGAAGCTCCTCTGTGTTTGAGTACAGGGTTGGCTGCCCATTTTTTGCCTTCCTCACATGGTATGCAACAATTTTATCTTAAAATTAGCTTTAGGGTACTTGCAGAGGAACAATCCTATCACATACCAGAACTCCAAAATGCTGAAGTTGAGCAGTAATCAAGCAATACCCAACCAAACAGGGATTAAGCAAGGGGAAATTACTACTACGACTATGGCAAAAATGAAGTCCTATTTCTGTAGAGATGGTATGTTTTTTTCATTTTACAAGAGATACCGCTTCAAGACAGTGGCTCAAGCATAAAATGTGGAAGTGTGACCTACATAAGGGGGAGAGCTTAAAAACAGCAGACGCAGGAAGAGATAAAGCCAAAAGGTTCAATAAAACGAGATTTAGCAGATTAAAAAAATCCTTTACACGTTAGAGATTGAAGACATTTTCTAATGCGTGCTCTGAAGCATTCCACTATTAGCAAACTGCCAACTGCAGATTCACATTACAGTGAAACGGATGAGCAACAGTTTTTAAAGGATCTCCAAGGTCTTTATCTCTATTAAATAAGCCTCCACCTCTATTAAATCAGCTACTTGAGGGGCACTGGAGTGGTAAACAGTTTTAGTATTTTTGTTTCACTGTAGCAGCCAACGGGGCATGATGCAGAAAGCTTGGAGCCGATTCAAATCCTCCTGCACACCTCTCCCTATTTATCATTCAAAGAGAAAATCTGCAAACACAGCCGGTGCTACATGAAGGGAGTCTCTCCTTTGGCAGCCAGGATTTCGGAGAGGGGGAAAGCAGGCTGCACTCTGACATTCCTCTGATCTCCGCAGGGGACGTGCCTTGCTGGAATCTCGCTCTCCTACTACTGAATGAATTGTTTCACCATTCTGATATGGGAACAAGCAGAGAACCGCTCCCGGGAATGCCTGCTAGCTTCACTGCAGAGCAGCTCTGCAGCACTGAAAGATGTGCTCCTTCCCACCGGGAAGGGTTTTCAGAAGTCTCGGAAATCTGTACTTCTAACCAACCTCCCAGACGTGTCCTTTCCTTCGGCACGTCCTCCCCCCACACGCACTGCAGCAGACAATCCCACAGCCAAGAACTGTGAATAATTAACCACAATAACTCATTTAGCATCGCGTCTCAGGGGAGAGGCAGAATTTCCACTTCACTTGCATTTCTGTCACTCCCCTCTGGCGTGATTCACCCGGCGCTGACGATGGAGGCATCGGCATGCTCAAGCCAGACACCTCCGAACGCCAAGGTGCGCCGTGCCGGGCTCGTAGGGCCCCGACACCCACAATGCCTCCCAGCTGAGGGCTCACCATTATTTTTCTACGACAAAGCACATACGATGGAAGATACTTTGTCGAGAAGCTGCTTAGTGTGTCACACCAGCAAGGACAACCGTTCTGCAGGGCAGCACCAGTAACCTTCAAATATTAATGCATCTTCAATAATACATTCTTGTAAGGAGTTAGGAGCTGCTCAAACTTACTGGAGAAGCTCTGCACATGTTAAGATGACAGTACAGCGCAAGTCAATAAAATATCATCCAGCATCCTCAGAGGAATCGCTGAACCCTGGTTGACTCTTCTTTACTATTCCAGCCCCATAATGCCTCTTGCCCAGCCAAGTGTTCATATAGTCAAGAATATACCAGAAAGCACCCAACGTGGCTTTAATGTTTCTGTATTACCAACCACCGAAACACCTTGCAAACCCACAACTACACATGTATTATGGCACTGTGGACGAACACTGCAAACCCATTTACCATCTGTATGACTTTGCTTTCCTTTTATCTGACTACTCCCTGCACGTCTCCTGCCAGCAAGCGAAGTACGTGTGATGGATAAAAAGAAAGCACTGACAGTTCTTAGAAAATATTTACCAAAAGGAAGTGAACCTAAAATCCTTATCTGTACCRAAAAAGTCCTGGAACTGCAATCAGTCCAATAGGAAAGTAAATAGCATCCAGTAGCTCAATTTAAAACCACAAGTTTTAAATAATGAAATGCACAACGCTTACTTGAAAAACCACAAGCCCAAAATTACTTACAAAGCATTCTTTTGAATATTTCAACCATTGACAGAAAATCATGCAAAATATATTGGGGGAAAAGGTTATTAAAGTTACTCATCCAGCTGTAGTGGAAAGTGTATCCTTACCTCCTTATTCCGTTTCTGCTTTGGGTCAGAAATTATTCACTAGCTGAAAATCCCCCTTGAAGGGAAGAGTTAATTAATGACAGCTATTAATACATATCTATCTCTCTTCCTCCAAGAATTTCAAGAAGTTTCTTGTATTACACACCACAAGTATCACTTGTACGGGGCACTCAGCATTTCACAGATAACCAGAATAGTGCAGAAAGAAATAAATAATGTGCTTCAAATGATACAACCAGCAGCAAGGCTGGTAACACAGGAAGAAATTGGGAATTTTGTTTTCCGTTCTAATTACAAGGTACAGCTTTTCACAGTGAAATTGGAATCCAGTCTTATTTTTCTATTTTAAAAGTCTTCATTCTAGGGGAATGGAGAGAACAAAATAAGCTCAGTCAAAATGAAGTTAAAGTAAAAAAAAATCTGGGAAATGAGCCAGTAGTGGGACTTGTCTGAAATCAGTGCCCATGCCCAAGAACGGCAACATCTGGTCACCAAGTTGACCAGAATCTCATCACACCCAGGCACCAAAGGACAAACTGAAGGCAGCCAAACTCAAAACACAGGCTTTGCACTGGAGAAGCAGGCATCAAGTTAAACCATACRTCACAGCAAACTGGTAACAGAGTTCTATTTCAACTTTTTAAACTCAAAGCTTTTTAACCATCAAGCCGTGTTGCTTGCTTGACTGGCAAAAAGGCAGTTTACCCAGACCCAGAAAGAAAAGCCATGGGAGAAGCAGCAAAATCTTTTAAGCAGCCCCTCTGGCTGTGCGTTGTATACTGTCCGCTGGAAAATTCTTGCTTTAAGTGCAATTCACCAACAGCTCTCCTCTCTGGAGCTCTGCTGGTTTCTTGTCTYGGTTTCTCTCTCACCAAACCTGCCCGTGGGCACTGGCCTCTGGACTGATTTCAGCTCTTCAGCACGTCCCAATAAATTCTACGGTCCAGCAGAACCAGACGTGGCCATGCCGATGAAAAGCAGCTCACTGCAAAGACCGACCCTCGACTGGAGATCTTCACCAGCTGTTTCCAGAGACTGACATCTAAGCTAAAGAACATTTTTCTGGAAAAACCTTCACTGTTAACTTTTAGTTAAGAGATTTGGCTTAACTGCTTCTGCCTCTGAATCCAGAAAAGCCGTAAGCAGGAATTTTTTTTTTTTTTTCTCCTTCCATTTATAAATTTCTTCTCAGATCCTTTCATAACTTTGTTTCCTACCACCTCTTCAGCTTTCGTCGATCACTTTAAAAGACATCCGACTTAGCATTTTGTTCACRGTCTACTGAACAAACAGTTACACTTTTAGTCACTATTAAGGTCAGAAACCTGTTTGAAAACATCAGTGAGAACCAAGGTAAAGTCTGGAGTTAGAACCACGCAGCTGAACAGGAAATCGTGAAGGGTATTTCCACCTCCAGCTTCGCCTCGGGGCTGTGTTTTGGAAGGTTGCCCACTGGTGCTTCTAAGTTACTGCTAAGTTGTTTTGGGATTTTTCTCTAACACAAACTGAATGGGTCAGTTCTTCCCGCAGAGCTGTTAGACAGACCAGCAGGCAGCGACTTGTCTAAGTCTCCAATAACCTCTTTATACCTGAATGAAGAATTACGCCGTGGTATTCATCACTGAGGTTTCTTGAAATTGGCCACCTTAGGGAAAGCAGGTTGTTGTTGGAGAGAAGCTGAGAACTCAGGTAAGGAAAACGCTCCTCCTTCTTACAAAAGCATGTCAAGCTCTGCACTGGGAAGCAGTACACCAACAGCTCTGTGAAGCCAGAGGTTCATCTACAGGACCAACAGCAGCAAAAAAGAGCTTTCAGATTTCTTCTGCAAGTGTGTCTCAGCCCTCTCTAGCAGGGATTACCTCCACTAGGTGAAATTAATCTACCCACACCCTCCAGATTTTGGCATCTCCACCAAGACTGCAGGAGACTCACAGGTGGGCACGCAGTGAGGGAACTTACAGATGTGTGGTCATTAAGGTGAAGTTCACCAGTTTGTTTCAAAGGATCCCGAATTAGCAACTGAGCAGCAAAACTGCCTGCTGATCTATGTATGTACAGGTCTGTCATGAAAGTATTGGACTATTAACGCTCCGAGACTTACAACTACAATACACACACCACGGTTGCCCTCAGAATGTGAAAGTAAGGAAGATACGCAGGATACGACAGAAGTTCTATAGTATTTAACACATTCAACGTGACCAACATGATGTGATAAGGGATTATTTTTTAATGTATATAATACATGGGGGAGGGTGTGCACCCAAAATGCAACTACCGACTGCTGCAGTGTGCCAGTAAGATTTCTGGAGACTGTAACTTCGTGTCTGCTGCCGAGATCTTTCCAGCAGAGAGTCACCCTGTGACAATGGACCAATTTGTGAAGGAAAGTCAAACTCTGGGCATCTTAAACTACCTAAAGAGAAAATCACGCCAATTTGTGAGTCACTATCTCTGGGGACTGAAGGATTCCAAAGTTACTATTTACACACACAATCCCAGGACTGGCTCAGAGTTTAAGTGTTGAACTCACTCGAGGAAACAGTGAGCTTTTGCATTTTCTCTCCTTGCCCTCAAGTTATACAAAACTCCACTGTGAAGCCAAAGAGCTTTGGTACTAAGTTGTGGACTTCCCAGGCATTTCTAACAAACTTAAGGACTGCCACTGCAGAGCCTGAGGGGAAGAGACTGTTTTGTTTTCTAGGCAAGATCAGCTGGGATATGGTAGAAGAAGCAGAGGGGTTTGCCTTCTAACTCTCAAAGTCTTTTAAAGGGCCTCTGAACTCTCACCTTCACAAAAATATCAGACGAGTGAACTGTCAGACTAGGTAAAGGGCAAGATCCTAGTCCTATATCTGTATGGGATGAGACAGCACCAGATGCTTCAGTCGCAGGAGCCAGAAGTGCTGCACCTCATCCTTCAGTTTGCCACCCTCTAACAGGAGGGGTGGTGGTAGAAAAGTCAATCTATTGACTAACTTTAATCAAATTTGAAAAAGAGACATCCTGACTAATTAACACAGTACCACGCTCCCCACAATACACACTGAAAGGGATCACTGGGAATATAGAGGGCCTGGATGATTACGATGGGGCTGAAGTAATAAGGTATTATGTGAACTAAGGATGTGAATATATTAGAAATCAAGTTTTATTAGTCCCTGAGTGAATACAACAATGCATTTAATCTTGTTACATTTTCAGTCTCAATCGCAGCTTGTAAGTAAGAGCTAGTCTAATGATATGCAAGGATTCCCCCCTTTAATCTGTTTTCAATTTGCCATTTTTCCATTTCACAGCATCTCTCCATTCTACTGCTAAGTGAATAGAACTGAGTTGTCAATACAGCGTACAATAGGCAAATTAAGCTACAATATCTGAATCTAAAAAACAGACCATATATTATCACACTCCCAATTCAATTTCAGCAAAAACCAAAAACAACTCCCAAAACAATATCAGCATTAAATTTTTGTCCACAAGTGCATAATGAACCCAGGAGCTCACTGACTCTGATCCCTTAAAAAGGTAGGTAGCTTAAGCATCTAGATCACAAGACTAACTCTTACCTTCCTCTCCAATGAGCATTACTCTGCATCTGTTGATTGAATCACGTTCTATTACTGTGGAGATTCACGCAGTTGGATTAGAGGCCTCACATTTTCATGGTCATCTGCAAGTCCTGCTAGTTTACTATGCACTTCTGCTCTTTTCCAAACCATACACTTAACATAGGTCTTTTCCCAAGATGAAAACTCAAGCTCCTGCAGGCTTTCTCTTGCCACATCCTATTTTGATTATGATACCCTAAACTTTTCAGCTTCTTCAGCAGCAGCCTATACAAGATCTTCCGAAATATTTTTGGCTAATAACTGATCAGGTCTTCTTTTAGAATGGTTTTTGGTCAAGCAGTTGAAAATTGACAAAAGCTGTTCTCCTTCGCTGCAGTCTAGTCAGACAATCAGGTTACTATATGTCAGGTGGTGCTATTCTATTTTAAATTATCATTTCAACAACATTTAGCAAGTATAGTAAAGCCTTCAATTCTAATTCCCATAAGCATCTTCACAGCAAAAGTACAACATTTGGTAGTCCCAATCCCTTTTACCAGTAAAGTGGTTTAAAGGTGAGACAGCAAATACTGTTAGCAACTTAGTTACTTAACAGTAGGGCTGTTCGTTTTGCCATTAAGCACAAATAGTTGTTCTGAATAAGTGGCAGTAATATTTTTTTATGCCCAGTGGATGTTCCTCCTCCTGAGGTGAGGCACAGTCACATCGCCACCTGATTTCTCCATCCTTTGGTATTAGGAATATCTCCACCCTTGGAGATATCTAAACCTCAAGAGGATAAGTCCCTTGCAATCTGATCCAGCTGGCCTTGCTCTGAGCAGGAGGCTGGACTGGAGACTTGCAAGCGACCCTTCTGACCAACATGGTTCTGCAACTCTCCTCTGGCATCAAGCACAACTTCAAGGGCAGAAGCCAGAAAGCAAAGCCCTGAGTAGGACATAGGAGCGTATCAGAATCAGGTGTCCTGCCGAAGGAAACTGCTTAAGGAGCTTCCCGCATCTGCTTCTCATTCCAGTCCTTTCCCCTAAGTTTTTTTACACAGTTAGGTGTGTCATGAACTGGAGAATTTGAGGGAATAATTGTTTTTGAAGAAGCATCTCTGCTCAGATCACTGGGTGTAAAAAAAGTCTAAAGAAATACAAACAAGCTAACATTTGAAAAACATCTGAAAGTGGCAGCTCCGTTTTTCACTTCAGAGCTTGGCATGACTATCTCCAAGGACGGAGACTCCACAACCTTGCTGCACAACCTGTTCCAGGGTTTGATGACCCTCACAGGGAAAAAAAAAAAAAAAAAAAGTGTGTTTTCTGTGTCCAGATGGAATTTCACGTGTTTTAATTTGTGCCCATTGCCTCTTGCCCTGTCACTGGGTTCTACTGAGAAGAGTCTGGCGCTCTCTTTCATTCCCTCCTTTTGAGTATTCATACACATTGATAAGATACCTCCTCCCCAAACTCCATCCGCACATCTGGCACTGGGRCAAAAGCTGTAAAATGAAGCTGCCGTACAAGCAGCGCTCATCCTCCTAGCAAACTGTGTTTCTGTTTTATAAGCAGCACCATTATAAACCACTACATAACACAGACCATCCATTACACCTTCTGCAATTTTACCTGGCAATACCTCTTCCTCTGGTTTTACTCTATTATGAACGGTGATTAACATACGGCGATTTTCTCCTTCCAGCTCTTACCTGGCTGTGGTGGGTGAGGTGGTGGCATTTGGTGGTGCATCATAGGGTACGGCGGGGGCTGCTGATGAGGCAGTAAGCCTGGATGTGCTGGTGCCCCGAGGGGGTTCATCCCAGGCCCACTGGAGTGCTGGTGAGACTGCTGTGGGTTTTGACTGTGCTGCTGCTCCATTTGCTGACGAGCCCTTAATTCAGCGTATTTCAGCTGTTCCATGTGAAAATTCTGGCGTTCTGTCAGCAACTGTTGTCTCTGCTGCTCTAACTATGTCAAAAATAGGGGGAAAAAGGCAAAGCAAAGTTAAGAACTATACATTTAAAACACGCTTCTGCAAATCAAACGCCTATCCTGTTGATACACAACTGTCTGATTTGCGGCAGRTTTTGGTACAGGGTCCAGGCCATTCTCCAGCTGGAACCGGTGAACTCGCCTGGTTTTGTCCTAAAGAATCTCTCAGTAATACAACACGTTACTCAATGAGTACTGTGCAGAGCATTCAGCCGTAACACAATTCTAGAAGAAACTGTATGTTTTTCTATCTTCTGCATGTCGGAACAAGGGGGAACAGGAAACTAAGGAGATTTTCTAGGGCAAGACCCAAGCAGAACACGGGTGCAATAGCATGAGCTCTGTGATTACAGGCAGGATCCTACCCCGTAYCTTTATTTTAAGTGTAGGACTTGGACATCATGATAGCCGGACAGCAATGATTTGCACTATTAAGAAGAGTATTATGTAAAAAAACTCATGTAATTTAGGCCAATTAACATAAAATAGGCTACTTTGTTTTAATTATGAAGCCATGTAGAGAGTAAGGGAGCCCAAAATGAGAAGACAAAAAAGCTACAGGAAATATTTCTTACTATTGGGCATTTATATGATTGACCACTGTCCTGGTTAAGTCAAATGACATATGCTTCCTTATTTAAGAAATCGTAACACATTTCTACATCTATTAGTCTTAAGCAGTTGGACACACAGATTTGTGTGACTAGTTTACAAATATTTAATGATTATTTTAAGATATACTCCATAATTTATCCGAAAAGCARGTTGCCAAGGAGACTTCCACATAGCAGAAGTTCTCCAAAAACCCCAAAGCTCCATCAATACTTTGTGTTAGCAGTTTTACTGCTGACAAAGCATGGATGAAAACAAAATACTACAGAGCACACATTCACCAACAGAACCAGATGGGGACAGAGCCTAATGAATAATACATACTCCTTGTTGGGGGCTGGTTTTCTGCGTGTAGGGACTACAATGTGATTATTCATGCTGCCGTGACTCCTTTTTCCTTGACCAACCTGATACGTTAGCGGGAAGAACTTGATAAAATGAAGAGACACGTACACCAGTGGTGTAATCATGCATGTGTGGAAACAGATTCAGTAGGTGGCAGGCAGTTCAGAGAAGAATTACTGCAAATGACCCGAAACAAAGGCTTAGGCAGGAAGTACGGCTACACCATACTTTCTATATTCTGTTTATACTCTTTTGTATTCCTGCTTTGCTCTCTTCATGGTACCCTACCCTGCTACAGTTTAAAAAAAAGTCTTTACAAGTATCCCCAAACAGCATCCAGTGCCTGAAAACACACCTTGTACTTAGGAAAACCAGTGAAAACTTCCCTTCTACACATTCCCTTCCCCTCAGGATGAGGAAAGAGAGTTGGACAGAGGAAAAAGGCACATAAACACAAGTTACAACACAAGCTGGTCTTAAAATTGATGCTGAGCCCAAAACACCTGGTTCTGTACTAGGTTCTTGTATTTGGTGTAATCATTTCAGAAGCAGGTTTACGGACACAACCTACTGTCGTAGCCCCAGATTAGCATTAAGACAACTAGTAGTAACACATTTTCTGGTGGGCAGTCTATCAGTAATTTGCATTTACTCTTCAACTCTCAAGACTCAGTTATACCTGCAGCGGATGTCAGGCAAGAGTGAGGCTAGGCACCTTAACGAAGATCAGCACGTATGAGCCTGCCACACAATCTCCTATACAACCCAATTCATGAAATCAGCCAAATTTTTAGGTACGTAGTCATGAATACTACACTCCTGACGATCTTCAAATTTGCAACAGCATGTTTTTGCACTGTTGCAAAGTGATTCACAATTAGAAGGGACTATTACAAGCACTTAATGTATACACGTACAATAACCATCGTTGTACTACAATTTCATCTTCAGCAAGTAACTCCTCCCTAAACAGAAATGGGTAAAGAAAGCATTCATGTGCTGTTATAAATTCCAGGTCAACAAGGCTCCTACCAGTAGGATCCCTGGTTAGACACAGAGTTGGCAGCACCAAAATTACTTTAGCTTAAACACCAAAGTAGTTTTGCCTAAAATCTAACACCCTTCAGTTTGCAGCACAGATTTCTTCAACACGTAGAATCGCCTTACCTTCACTATAAGAAAAAGCCAGTGCAGCAAATAAGGACATATGCATAGTGTGCAATGGCACTAAGGAATTTTTTTGCTTTCATTATTCCACTAAATATCCACAATGACAGGTGAAAAGACTGAATTTAACTACCAGAAAGCCAAGGGAAAAATCTGTATGCACATTTTAAAAAAGGAAAATGTCATATGCCTCAAAATGGAAAAAAAAACCCCAACCTGTCACTAATAGAATATATCCCCCAAAGAAAGAAACCTACAGAGAACCTTTTCAAAATAGTTAGGTCCATTTCTGGAGCTGCCAATCAGTGTCAGAGGCAAACACCACACTGCAATGGTTGCGGATGCTGAGCAATCTAGAAATTCTTGCTGACATTCTGCTACAACAAAAGACCACAGTTTGTCAAACTCTATCAATGTGATTAATGCCAAAGTGAGGATGTAAATTCCATTAAATTTGCATGGTAGGGCAAATGTGAAAACCCCTAGAATTATGAGTCAATATCTTCAACGCATCTAGAGTAATTGCCTATTGACAAAACATGAGCAAGCTACACAACAGAAAAATAAAAAAACCTGACTGCTCTCTGATAAAAAATGAAGTTCTGGGTGATCTTACAGTAGCCGGAGACAAATCGCTTCTCTGAAAGCCCRCTGCACTATGTATGAAAGAACACTTAGTAACTGATGCATAATCCAGCCACTGACCGGCAAGAGACAACATCTCTTCCATGTTACACCTTGATTTTAGGGATACACAAGTCTCCAGTAAGGTGTCACTAATAGTGCTACAATATAAATACAACCCTGCTCGGGATGCATCATATATATGCTCTCTTAGTGTCACCACCTTCTTCAGCTGGCTAGACCTCAAATCAAGACCTGTGCCCTGGCTTACTGCCTCACTAGATTGAGGACAGAAACTAACAACCTTCTTGCTTAGCTTGCCCAGCTCCTCCTCCTCATCAGTTGCACTTCAGCATTGGGTCTGTCAATTCAGCTTTGTTCTATTTTGATACTTTTCTGGTGCCTACGAGCAACCACCTTTTCCCATCTCCTGACATAATTGCTTCCTTCCCTCCTCTTGAAGCTGCTGCTGCCCTCTCCAGCTCAGGCAAATCCCTCATCATCACAAAATGAGAAGCTGTTACTCCTGAGCACGTATCTTTCTGCTACTGCATCTCACTTTGAGGACTTTCCCAAGAGCTACTGAGAATGCCCTCCAAACAAAACCTGAACTACATGCTTAAAACCAAATCTCCAGTCTAAACTGGGTCAGGAAGGTAAGGCAGACAGAGCTGGTTTCCCTTCCTTTAGGGAAGTAAGGTTTCCATCCATTTCACTCTCTTTACACAGAAAAGCCATTTGTACATCAGATACCATTCATGGGATAACACCTATGTAAAGGCTCAGGACCAATTCCACATTCACGCTTAGATGACAGGAGTAAGGATTAGGAAGCAAATCTTAGAAACTACCAGTTTGCTGCTTATGGTAAAGGGAAGATCTGTATAGAGGAGAGACTGCATAAAGGTGAGGGACGGCTGAAGTTGCTAGTTTTCCAGCTCTTAGCATACACGGATTTTGGCAGTGACTGATTTAAGGCAGAGTTTCAGATTAGTACCCTCCTACTTACTGCCTCTTTCTCTCTGTCCATAATGGTTTCCAACTCCTCAAAATGGCGAAGTTTTATTTCCAGCTTCTTCATCTGTGTTTCCACCAGAAGGGCAACCAGGGACTTGATCTTTCTTTCTTCCACTGCTGCTAGGTGCTGAGGACAAAACACAGGTTTTTGCTTTACGTGCGTTTCACAAAATAAAGTGCTTTAAGGGAACAAATACGCCAACTACGCCTGCATCTAGCTTTAGTCATCCTATTCCACTTCCGGACAGAAAACAGGGCATTAGATTAACAATCTTATGCTCGGAACCCGAAGCCCTTGGAAGATTATTAAGCTTTTAATCAAATAAATAGGTGCCAAGTTTTAATACAAGAGGTATTGTGGATGCTCAGTACTCATAAGCAATCCAGCTTTGCCCCGAAGCCTTCCGAGTGCTGTGCAACAGAGAGCACTTTCAGTGGAAATGCAAATGAGGGAGCAAGGGTACGTTGTACCGAGTCAGCTGTAGGTCATCCAAAAAGCTTTCACCAAAACACACACAGGAGGCTTTTACCTGGAACGACCCACAAAAACAGTGAGATGACTCTTGCATGCCTTTGCCATTAAAATATTTTTTGCTCAAGTAAATGAGAAGCTATGCACCTAGTTAAGCATATTCCCATTACATGCAGCACCACACCACCAAACCATAAGCTTTCTCAGCGCGTAAGTTCCACCTCAGGCTAGGGAGAGCTTGCAGAGAAATCTCTACACAGATACTAGAAGAAACTGTTAAAAAAACCCCCTCCAGTCTCCTTTTATAACCAGGTTACATAGTATTCCTATTGCAGAATAAAGCTGAAGGCAAAGCTGTATTTAAACTGCAAAAGCGAACTGCAGAAAAAAGCAAATGGATTCTTTACAAGGCTTTAGCTTTATTTACCCCATTTACATATACACACTTATATATATCTTGTGTCATTTATGTATATGTGTGTATATATGTGATATATGAGACAGCCTATAAAAGTGTTTCACATTTTCCAAGTGTGAAAGGCATGTTAATGATGCCTTCTACCAGCTTTTGTTAAAAGCCTGCTGTTCAAAATGAAAATACACTTAAAACACCCATCATGTGTACTGCTTGGAAGTTTCTGTATTAATAGTCAAAGGACGTTTCCCGACCATAGTGTCCAAGCAAAGCCTTACTGACACATCCAAGGGCTGAGAGGGAAGGACGGTTGGCTTTTGAGAGGGGAAAGGTGAGGGCCRAGGGGAAGAAGGAAAAAAGAAAAAGCTGGATCTCATCCAGCTCAAGCTGCAAACAGAGACTCATATTTAGCAAGCTGTGCCCCAAACCTTGGCTCAGAAGTGGGAGAAATACTGAGCTGGAGAAAAGAAGCATTATAAAACTCCCTGGTAATCCTAATTATAAACAGAATTTCTCAAAAACGTATGATATTGTTTCCATCACTAATATATTGTGTCATTTGACAGCATTCACCTCTGGTAACCCACCAGCAATAAAGCAAGTCCTCAGTAAATCTAGATAACATACATTCAAGACTCTCACTAAGTTTAATTTTACATCAGGTACAGTTTGAGAGAAGCAGACTCACCACCCAAGTTCATCTAACAGCACGCCATTGTGAAATTCAAGTAGGCTATTCAGTTAAATACTGATCAGTGGTGCACACATGTGAAATAAAGTAACTGAATGGCTGACAGAACTAGAAAATTTAACGTCAATTAATACTGTTTAGTAAAACAAACTCATTTGTATGAAAAGTCAGAGTGACAGAAGTACCTTTGTTGATACACACAGCCTTCTGACAGTTATTTCACCTTGCCTGATGTGTGCAATTTTAATAATGAAACCAGATTAACATAAAATCAGCAAGGCACACGATTAGGTAAAAGACAGGTCTCAAAATACACATTAGAAAGGAAATCATCATTGACGTTTTTCCTGAAGAGACCCAGAGAGACGGCTCCTTAGCCTGGCATTACCCAGTGCTTCCACATGGACAAAGAACAAGTCATTACTGACTCTGCGGTTGACAAAAAAACCCAACCAAMCAAAAAAACCAAAAAAACCCAACAAACCACAAAACAGTAAGACAAAATTAATAGTGATTTAAATTGCCTGATAAACACATCGCTGCATCCACCTTAAGTCATAAATAAGCAAAAAAGAAGCTGGTATGTGACATTATCCTGGGACACAGCAATTCTGAATGACCTGAGCATCACTAAGCAAGGTGGACCTGGCCTCTGGCTGAGAGTGGATACAGAACAACGCTTTGGTTTGCTGTTTGAACACGGAGTTCTAAACACAAGTGTAGCCCTGAGTGCCTCTGCGCCTGGGCTTGTGCCTGTTGCCACAATACTGACTCCGGTTTCTCTGCTCAGAAATCCCCCTTCTTGCTGAATACAGATAAACCTGGGAGGAATCACAAGACTAGTTACTGACCCAGCACGCACACGTTACAGGCAGTCTCACAGAACCCAGCCCATCCCCTGATCTTCTTAAACCCAGCTTTAGTTGTGAAATTAGCTAATCATAGCAAGAGCATGAGTATGGCAACTGGTATGTATATACAACCAGACCATGAGAGACCCCTGGAAAACGGATAGCATCCTAGCACCACCTCACTGGAACACTGTGCTGAAGTCTTCTCATCCACATGCAAGAGGTTAACTGAAACTGCAACAGGTAGAGAAAATTACTCTTTCTTCCTTCCATCTTCCTATTTTGTGAAAGGAGACTAGATGCTTCACCTAGCTTTTGTTTTGTGAGGCCAAGAAGGGATAAGACTGTCTTTCACAAATGAAACAGAAGAAACAAAGGTGGCAGATAACAGAACTATCTAAATTAAGGCACACAGCGGGAAAAACTAAGTCCTGTCATGCATACATTCGAGCATGAGATGAAAAAGGTCCTACAGTGAATTTCTTGAGCAGCAGCAAAAAGGAACCAATTAAAGACGTAATTTGATTTGCCTATAAACAGAAGATGGGATGTAGCTGCCTGCAAAAAGAAGAAACATGGTTTTAGCAACAGGGTCCCTTCTATTCCTGAATTTTATGTTTCTAAACACCTACACATGAGAAAGAGCGGTTGATAACCAAAGGCTTTTTAATTCAGTAGGTGAAGAAAAGCGCTGCTATGGTACAAGGGTTAGTGGTTGAAGCATATCAGACTAGGAATAAAGCTTAACAGCAAAGTTTACCACCCATGGAAAAACTTATGGACAATTATAGGAGGTTTTGCATCATGGGCAGTTTTGATATCAGTGTCTTCTAGAAAAGATGTATTCAATCACAACTACCTCAAAACAGAAATTCAGAGAAGTCATGGGATCAGTGTTATGCACTGAGGTCAAATTATGACCAGAACAGTCCTTTTTGGCAGTGTAAGTGATGGATCAAGAGCTACAGCAGAAGCTCTGCAGCTCAATCACAACTGGACAAAAGCTAACAGCAATCTGCAGGAGAGAGGACATTTTCTATCAGGTGCTACTTATGCACAGAAAACAAGAAATAGCTTACATTGATTTAGGAATCTGAGAAGAAAATGAGGAAAAGGGACTTAAATAATTCTAATATTGTTTGTACAGAAGCCATAACCTGTAAAAATGCATTTAAAATTGTTGCTCCATTCTATACATAGGAATACAGTCTCGCCCCTAAATGAACACATTCACTGGATACCATTTCTCAAATAAGTGGCTTCACCAATAAGCTGTCCTACCTCAAAAGAACAAAAAACTTCCAAGTGCCTGCCTTTAACCCGTTTCTCCTCAGAAGTCAACTGCGGTATTCCTCTTATATAAAAATCATAAGGAAACCAGCTTTGTAACAGCTCTTCACATGACCAGGTCTTGAGTTTATTACGAAGAACTGAATTACTCTCTCAGACAAGATACAGCTCACTGAAAGCCTTAATATTGTCTGGGTTTTTAAGTGCAAGTGGAAAGAGAAATCCCTGCTGAACTTGAATTCTACGCTGAAGTGTGAACATCCTAATGACAATATATCATTTCCTGTAATATAAAGCTAAAATTCTTCTAGAATATTATTATTATTACCATAATGAAAACTGCCATTAGCCGTCCCTTCTCCCTCTAGCACTCGTTATCACCAACAGAAGGGAAGTAGGAGATCATCTTCATTTGGAGCAAGTAGCCTTCCATAAAATAGAGATTAAATTTCATGCCTCCTTACATATATGCATGGTTTTTTTCAACTTGGCTTAAAATATCTGTAAGTCAGATGAACTGAAAGTAAGTTACTCTCAGTAAAAGAGCTTGGTGCTTGGAGCACCATAGGTTCAGATGCAGACAGGTAAAGTGAGCACAAGGGAGCCAGTTAGGACTCTGCACTTYGCCAATGCTTTTGGTATCTATAAAGTAGGTGACATGGAACATGGCACTGAATCCCAAGAGCTATTAAGAAACCCAAAGTACAACTTGAATCTAAAAAAATATGTAAAGAGAAAACAGATTTTGAAAAAGATATTCTGAAAGAAGCAAAGGCAGTCTGGTTCCTGCAAAAAGAAAATGAAAGACAGCATGCAATTAGTAATTACAGGGTGAAGAAAAGCTATTAGATAGGACACCAATTCACCACAGCTCGTTAAAAGACGACAAACAAGCACAGGTTTAATGATAGAAAGACAAGAACGTGCTTTTAACAGACACACAGTACATCTTAACAAAAAAAATGGTTAAGTTGTCTATAAAAAATTGTAACATTAGAATTGAACATCGCATTGTTTTTAGAGTCCAAGCACAGGCGGCTTGTGTGAAGTCCACAGGACAGCCGGTGGCACAGCAAAGAAAGGCAACAAAAGGGTTTTGCCACTCAGACCTATGCCCTCAGCATTACAGCCAGACCTACTGAGCGGAGTAAAGTCTTTCCAAAAAATGACAAACACATTTTGGGCTATTTCTTAGGGATGTTCATCGACTTCATAATCATAGAAGTAGCTGCCTAAATAAAAATTGTACACTATTTCACGTAGGAGTTCAAGCAGAAGAAATTGAAGACGGCACTTGTGCTCCTTCAAGGTATTAGAGATTAGAACATGAAATGGCACAGATCTGGAACAAAGGACCATTTTAAGATGAGTTCTAATGTGAACTGGAAACCTAGCCAATGGATAGTATAAA
This sequence comes from Phoebastria nigripes, assembly GCA_035582835.1. Taxonomy (NCBI): domain Eukaryota; kingdom Metazoa; phylum Chordata; class Aves; order Procellariiformes; family Diomedeidae; genus Phoebastria; species Phoebastria nigripes. The sequence continues at coordinate 427,649 of JAYKAV010002684.1, forward strand.
ACAAACCTTTGCTTTGGTGGCAGCTGAGGCAAGGGCAGCAGCTGCAGCTGTAGCTACATTTCCTTCCGAGATTTCATGTTCCACTTTCTTCTTCCCAGCCTCGTTTTCTTTGTCTTTGCTTGCATCAACATTCTCCTTGTTCTCTTCTGCCTCCTTTTCTTCTGGAAGAGATTTACCACCAAGTCTGTTACATGCATTCTCCCCTTGTTAACAGTATAGCATCAGGACAGGAATTACACTACACGCACTGCTATTAGTCAAACAAATTAATTCATTCACACACAGTCACATTCCTATGTTATAGTACTGCTACTGGTCCAAATGCTGACAGGGGAACAATTCTAAGAGGATCTGACCCAACAAGTAGGGCAACTTTAAATGCTTTTAGTTTCCATCCTGTCAATTTATCTTCTGCCATCAGCTTACTCTCATCAGAACAATTTCAGCTGCATTTCCCAATCAACTCCATTATCATATCTACTCTTGTATGTAAATCTGAACATGTCTTGTTCTACCTGGTGCTAAAATACTGAATGATATTTCCAGGAAAAAACAATATATCCATGTGGTACAAGGGGAACATGTTAAAAATAAATAATAAGAAGAAAGTCTTAGGTAGAAAAAAACAGTACTCCTTAGCCTGTCAAAATAAAGGGTCTGCACGACTTCACAGGGAAACTGAGCTAACGTATTAACTTCTAAGGGTAGAAGTGAGCAGTCCCATTTCTTTGCATCAAAAATGATCAAATGGTGTGCAATACAAGCAAAAGAAAATAATTTGTATGACCTACAYGCACTTTGCTCCTGCAATTTCTTCACCCAGTCACTACACACAGTGACAAAAAGCTCAGCTGAGGTCTAAAATGAGTTCAAGAAAGAATTTAGTGCCTAAGCTTTGCAGTGAAATTAAACTAGAATATTTACTACTGAACCATGAAGCAGCCTGATGTGCAAGAGGAAATATTTCTGCCACAGTTGAGTTTATAGTCTATTCCAACCACTTTAGAGGAAGGCTATTAAAGCTAACACAGCTTGAGGAACAGCTGGGGACCATTACCTGGCTTGGTGTCTGCAGTCGCTTCGCTATCTTGCTCTTTTTCTGGATTTCTCTCATTTTCTCCTTCTTGTACTTTATCGCCTTCCTCAATTTCACTCTCCGCTTTGTTTTCAACCTAAATGGGATGAAAGATTGTTTGAAGAATGAGAGCTATAGAAGACATTCACTGTTCACTTCGTTTATAGCTTTCAAATTAATTCACTATCATAAAGGAAGAGATTGAATTTTAAAGGTTGACTGCTACACTTAAGCCCATTTTGACAATAGTATCCAAAATCTGAATAAACAAAGTAACTGCTATACCAGACAGAAGTCTATCAGATTCAGTAACCCAGGCCAAATTTCATCTGACAGTACAAGAAATCCTGAACTAAGATGACATAAGAACTTGTTCTGCCCACCCACCTCGCTGGCCCCATTTATTCCAGTAGTTTGTGCCTAAGTTTTATATCCTTTCCAGTGTCTGCCTTGTTAACTATTTATACAGTATTCACCTATCCACACAGCTCCAAATTCTGCAGAACTCATGGTCACAACAGCATCCTGTGGCAATAAATGCTACAACTGAATTACATGTTACAGGATGGTGCTTCCGTCCAAGAATTGGTGGAAGAGAGCAACGTTTGAAAAATGGAAGTAAAATAAAAATATTTCTTGTCAAAATCTAGGTGCCTTAACATAGTATTAATGAAATCAGCAGCAGCTTCATGTTTAACACTGGAAGCATCATTTTTCCCTTGAAAATACTCCAAACTGACCTGAATGTTTCTCATTTATTCTGCTCTACAGAACAATGCATCTTTTCAAGCTCTGACCAAGTCTGCTACACTTACATCTACCTAAGTGTACCTGACTATTTACCAGAAAGGTAGCAAAAGATCTATCTGAAAAACAGAGTGAGAAGTAACATCAAGACTACACTCAGCAGCCATTAGGTTAGTTTTATTTCATTCACTTGACTTAGCAGGCAACACAGAAATATCACCTGTTGCTGCAGACCCAGTAAGTGCCTACCACCATTTATTTAGCAGGGCGATGTTCTAATTCCAGGATATTAGTTTAATTCCAGTTCAGGTCTGAAACAATCACAGCCAGTGCCATTATTGTAGACTATCTGAAAAGAGGTACTGTGTTTCTAGACACGGGGTTGTAAAAAAACCCGAACAACTGCATTCTTGTAGGCTCTATCAACAGGTTGAAGGAATTAATTTCTAAATATCTGATCTTTACGGGCAGGATGCATCATACCTAACATCAAAAGTGTACAATACGCACACCTATAACCAAGAGTTAGCCCCGACTTCTTGCCAAGAGGAGTTTTATTGACCAGCTCAGCCACAGGCACCTTCCTTTAGTCAGCCAGATCTCATCCTCCCATATCCACTAAGCCGCATGCGATCGTGCAGACCGAACAGATACGTAACTCACGCTGTYGCTGGAGAGCTGCGATGCAGCTGGGGCAATAGTTTCATCCAGGTTGTCTGTTCAGCTCCACACACCGCACTCACAAACGGTTGCCAAATACTGCAAGTAACCCAAGCTCACCTGTTTCCTGGAAAGCCCTGATCTCTCTGATCTTGTCAGAGCTGAAAGCTGTGTTCAACTTTGGGAAGGCATTTTGTCACAAGACAAACTTTTCTAGGGCAGGACTTCAAAGTGATGCTTGCTTTAGACCACTACCAGTCATGAACCATAACATACCAATATCCTTCTGCAGCTTAAGTCTCCAATTCGTTTGATATCACCCAGTCCCAACCTTTTTTTCTCAGGACTAGAAAAACACTACACCAACATCTCATTCCTGTTGTTTGCCCATCAAAAGAAACATCTCTGTATGATGTCTCTATACACACGTCCAAAGAAGAACAACAAAGCTGGTGAAGGGTCTGGAGCACAAATCTGATGAGGAGCGGCTGAGGGAACTGGGGTTGTTCAGCCTGGAGAAGAGGAGGCTGAGGAGAGACCTTATCGCTTTCCACAACTGCCTGAAAGGAGGTTGTAGCGAGGTGGGGGTCGGTCTCTTCTCCCAAGTAACAAGCGATAGGACAAGAGGAAATGGCCTCAAATTGCGCCAGGGGAGGTTTAGATTGGATATTAGGAAAAATTTCTTCACCGAAAGGGTTGTCAAGCACTGGAACAGGCTGCCCAGGGAAGTGGTGAGTCCCCATCCCTGGAGGTATTTAAAAGAGGTGTAGATGTGGTGCTCAGGGACATGGTTTAGTGGTGGACTTGGCAGTGTTATGTTAACGGTTGGACTCGATCTTAAAGGTCTTTTCCAACCTAAATGATTCTATGATCCTATGACTTGAGACTAAATCACTCATACGAAAATGAAGCACTATGAAGACTGAAAACTGTTCCCTATGGACACAGACACTGACCAGCACACTACCATCTACCTTTCTTACACAGCATTTTAGAACGTAATAATTCAGGTTCATAAGTGTCAGAACTATCTTTTCAGAACCAGTGTACTGAGCCAACCTTACCTTCTCAGACTGTTGCCCATCTGTCTCGGTTTCCATTTTTTCTTCTTCAGCTCCATCTGAGAAAACAAGTAAGTAAAGTATTTAGAATTGCCATAATGTCCATTTATCATACTCAACGTTTATTTCAGGGTTAACTAAAGTTTTCTGTTCTCCACTGACAGTGGTTTAAAGAAAGCCACAACATTAAACTCCTGGAAGACTAAAAGCTTATTACACTAATTTTAGTTTAAAAATCAAGTTTACTTGCTATTTTAAATTTAACTGGTGTTTCTTTTCAGTCCAACAAGCAGGCCAAAACATTAAGTTATCTATGCTCTGCTGAAACACCCAGTTTACCCATGTAGAGAGAAACCACCAAATCTATCAATTTTAGCTACATAAAGGACAGTTTGATGCACAGTTCTACAGTATTCAAGTCATACAGTATATTCCCATTGGTAAGTCGCAGTATTATAAAATGTTTTTCCCAATACATCCGATTTGATTCTGTAGATGGTTGTCAGTTAAGTGATTAACCTCAATTACAGTGCTGCCAGACTTGTAATTCCTCCTTAGCACAAGATCCCCTGAGCTGCTTTCGATGAAAGGTCTATCCAGAGGCATTGTCGTGTGTTGCAGGTCAACTGAAGATTTAAATTCCATTTTGCAGATGGTACAAATACCAGAATTCTCCAAAGCAAAGTTCAGAATAATTATTCAACACCAGAGTAACATTAAGCACTAGCAAATTTGTTAAAGCACTAACACTGTTCTTAAACACTAAGGTTCTCTTGTTATTTCTGGCCCCAAAACCACTGGAGTTCAAGGCAGCAAGCAGTTATCCTCCGCACCAGTTTGATGGGAAACCCTGCACAGCGAAACCTCATTTCACACCCTTCATACCTGCTGCTCTGCACAAACACGATGACCAACTGGTTCTCCAGTCCTGTACGGCTCTTTGTGCTGTTCCTCCAAACACATTTCTCCCAAAAGCACTCTGAAATGTATCCAAGCCCTCAGAAATACATTCACAACAAATGTTTGAGTCTGAACTGAACAATGAAACTTAAATCAAAGAAACTGGCCCAAAGGTGTAGTCCTATGGTAGATGTTCCTGGACAGTGCTCTCACTCAGACCTTGATCGTTCATTCTCTTGCTTCTTCCTCAGCTGTAATGATACCAATACTTGTGGGTTTGTACTGAAGAGTGGATCAATGAAATGATCCAAGTTAAACCCTAACACTTTCTTTGCCTTCTCACTGAAAAAAAAACTGTATTGCAGCTCCTCCTCAAGAGCCCAACTGCAGCTGCCTAGTTAGGCGCTAAACAAGATATGAATCACTTTTGAGCACAAGAGCTGGTTGTTGGTTAGATATAAAGCAAGAAAAGAACATAAATTACCAGCTGAAAGCTCTCAGTTTCCTCTGCATCCAAAATACAGCCATGCAAACAAATGAGAAACAGAGCTGAGGCGGAATGAACACACCTCCTGACAATGTTGTCACAGGATAGCCTGCTCAACTCCCAGCTTTTTAAAAAGCATGTTTTCCAAGATGCTCTGAAAAACCAGAGCTGAGTTGCACCTTCAGTGCTAATGCTGAAGAAGATAATAGCATTGGGTGAGCTTTTACTTTGCCCCGCTTCAGGTATTGCTGACAGATGCTGTAAGATGTGCAGGGCTCTCCATAAAACCACCAGTTGGGTTCTCTGGGCAATAACAATTTCCTGGACTGCTCCAGGAGGTAGAGCCTCAGCCTTACACCATGACCTGAATCTTTAGAGGAATCACACAAGATAACCTCTGCCAAGACTGGCTCCAAGACAAGGCTCCCATACTGGAGTCATGAAGTACTTCCTTATGGAAAAAGAGAGGCATACCAAGCACGTGCTCAGGAGGAGACCTCTACAGAGAGCAGAGGCAGCTCACCTACATCACTGCAGCCTCCAGTTCTGAACTGGTCATCAAAAATCTCCATCTAGCGTCTGACCAAAGAAGTCTTCCTCTCCTCAGAGGTCAAAACAGAAGAGTACAAGTCATTTGGGAAACATTCATAAGAAGCTACAAGCATATAATATGAACTGTTTTGATACTTGGAGGGTTCTCTCACTGCCATGGATGCGTGGGTCTGGACAGCACCCGCTGCCTCTTACGCCTTCATATTTGGAACCCAAAACAAGTTTGCCAGACACCCATAAAAACCTGACCTGGACCACAAGCACCTTCAGAGCGCCCTACCACCAGGCGTGAAAAAACCCCTTTGCTTCAATACACAACTACGTGCTTCCTACTATTGCTCATTTTGGTGTTTTGGCTGACTAGACTGAGCTCTTCAAGCTTGTAACCTCTTATTTACTGTCTGTTTGGCATTCAAATAGCTATTACAGAGATACCTGAAGAGTTCTGCCAAAACAGAGCCAGGCACCCTTGTGTTACAGATTGCTTTTTGAGTAGCAGCTGACCAGTTATCATACCATCTAACTTCAGCATCTACAGCAGAAGACTAGATAACAGCCTAACTGGTATACAAGTGAGACCAAAATGAGGAAGGAAAAAAAAAATTTTTAAAAAAATTAGAAACCATGTGTTACCATGTGCTGGATGCATGCACCTCATAAGAGAAGTGTGTGTTTTAACAGCAGTTAGTGGTTAGTACACATCTCTTGGTGCTAACMCTTGGTTCATTCATTAAATTATTCCTTTACTGAACACTTATTTAAAATGTTCCTATTAATGATAGCAGGCCTCTTTGAGATAAGAGGATAACAACAAGCATATTGATGGAGAATACCATGAAGGTGTCTGAATAATGTACTACCACCTCCAGATATTTTGCACACGGATTGTTTAGAAGTCCAAGAAATCCCGATTTATTTGCAGCACCCAGCTGTTCTGCAAAAATGCACAAGAGGAAAGTGTCAGCACAACCTCGTATGCCTTGTCTAGGATCTTAGACCTGCAAGCACAGAAACTCTAGTACAATTTAATGTACAGGAGCACTAAAGAAGGAGCAGTGATCATGGCTCCAACACATGCTGCCATACCAATATAAAACTCCTGGTGAAAAGCCCTGGTCCATCTCTAAGCTTCCGAAGACATTGGCTGGTGCAGGGTGTTCATTTTCAGTAAGCCTTATTTTACTGGTAATTCCTGTGTGCTACAGTGAAGAAAAACAGGTGTACAAAGTGTTTTGCTTTAATAGCAACAGTTCTGTAGAGAAGTTTTTACGGAAGTCCCTTCCGTATATAAGAAAAGCATACTAAAATGTCTGACTGAAAGATAATGGTTTTCCTCTTGGCTTATTTTAAGATGATAAACCTACTTATCTGAAGTATCTGCCACCATAATTCAATTTATGGAGACTGGGGACATACCTCCTCAGAAGTTTTATCTCAGAGTTAGGTTTTAGTGACCCAATAACRTCACAGGGAAAATCTAGATTAGATTTTGTCAGACAGCTATTTCAAGCCTAGAAGCAGAGCTCCAAACGCTCAGAAGTGTCATCCCTCCTAGTAAATGAAAGAGAAAGCTTTACAAAGAAAGCTTTATTCTCTCCTTTAGCAAAAGAAGTGGAGAAAAAGTGCAGAACACTCCAAGTGTGCTTGGGTTGGTAGAGTGGAAGATCATAAGCTCAAACTAGGAAAATACTGCACAGGAATACACAAGTTTTCATTCTGGTGCGGCTTAGCCCAAACACCAAGAACTTCAAGATTCCTAGTATTGGGATACAGTGTAATTGGAAGAAAAAACTCTGTAATTTTGTATAAACAACCCAAAACTTAACCACAGGGAGAAGCAGAGCAATTCAGAAGTTCTGCTTCCTACAAAACTCCAAGTCAGAATGAAACAGGCCAGAAGAGCTCTAGTCTGTGGACAATTTTAAGTCAAAAGGGGGAGGCTTCTGCCTCTTAAAAGCTCATGACTTGGTAATTTTTTCACTCTTCTGGAAGACAAGAACCTGGAGCTCAGGTTCTCCAGCCTAGAATCAGGCTGAGCAGAGACTCAAGTCTCAGCATCCCATACCAGCAGCGAGCATCTTGACCATCAGGCTGCTATCTCATCTGTTGAAGGCTCCTAGTCCAAAGGAGTTCCCACAGAAACCTGCAGCTTCACATTTATACTCTGAGGGAGGGGGAAAAATTCCCTAGAAAGTTCTTGTGAGGCAAATGCACGTGATTTGCTCAGGAACGCAAACTTCACAGGTGACAATACTCCTTGCTAGATTCTGAATCACATTTAAGAGAAAGCTGTAAGGCAATAATCACATAAGCTGCCCGTAAGAATGCCATAAAATAAAGTCCTATAAGACACAAACTTTCCTCCTCTACCCAGAAAGTCAGTTTGTTCTTGTGTCTCTTAGGTAGGACTGAACTSCCTTTCCACTCTAAACTCAATTTTGAATGTGGGTTTTGTTTTCTGATTACAACACATTTCAAGGTTTCCCATCTTAAGGTAAAGTTTTTCAGAAAAGCAGCACCCAGCAACGCGCGAGTTGCTGTGACAGCTGAAGACACGAGTGCAGGATGAGTTTCTGTAGGTTTACAATGTGCTACACATCAAGCATTATCATAGATTCTAAGTGTTTGCTATTAATTCTCTGCAAGTATTGGGGTAAGTTTTATTAAATATTCCTTTTTTATTTCATATAATCATAGAAAAGGTTTAGGTTGGAAGGAACCTTTAAAGATCATCCAGTCCAACCCCCCTGCCACAGGCAGGGCCATCTTCCACTAGAGCAGGTTGCTAAAAGCCCCGTCCAACCTGACCTTGAACACTTCCAATGATGGGGCATCCACAACTTCTCTGGGCAAATTTGCAGACCAATCTGTAGACCATGGTAAGATTTGTTAAGCGACTACTGCTGCAGAGGAAGTTCCAAGGCAAAGAGGACACCCCAGAAAGACAGACTCCTTCCCACCCACCCTTTAGAGAAAATTTTCTCAACGAAAAAAAGCAGAGAGCATCTCACAGTAAGGAAAACTGCCCTTGGACTCTCCCTTGCATCATAATACATTTGACAGACACTTTCCAAAACAAAGTGTTCTTTTATATTACATAAGGACACATTCAGCTACAGAGTCAGAGGTATGTACATGTGACAGTAAGATTACTGCGAACATCCTGATTTAACGTAGGTTTTCTAGTCCTGGCTGTAATAATAAATGTAATTTTAACATTAGGATGACAACTTTAGGCAGGTTGTAGTCAATGGTTTTTGAAAACTGTTTTCTCGTATTAGCTACCAAGCCCTTATTTGCAGCGACAGCGCTATGCCTCTGCAGTTCCCACTGGCATGAGCCATTCTGCACTTGTGTACATGGAGGGGACCATGCTGAAATACTACATGTACAAGGAAAAAGAAAATGAAAGCTATCAATTATTAGTTTGGGGGTTAAATAAGTTTACCTGGATTGAAGCAGGTTTTTGCTTCTAAATTACAGGCTATTGAAAGTACCTCAAACCAATTAAAAGTCCCATAAAAATTAATCTCTAATTCAAATATGAAAGATGAAAGGATCAGAAAAAAACCAAAACATTTCTGACTCTCTGCATGAGAATGACAGAAATGACTCCTGCCTTTCAGTTGCATACAAACACGACCATACTGATTTTCCTGTATGATCTAATGAGGTTAATGAAAATATGTAACTGACAACGCAAACAGGAATCGGTTAGTTGGAGATACATGTCCCTGTTACAAAAGGGGAAGACTTAACTTTAATGAGAAAGAGCCTGTAATCCCTTTTACATGGCACCAATGATGCTCTTTAACCCTCTTCAGCAGGTTTGGTATTATACCTTGCAGGCTGTGGGGAATCAAATTAACGATATTTCTTAAATCAGCAAGAGGCAGATGGTTGAGAGACACCACAAGACATCTTTCAAGAGGGAGAAACCACTTGCAGACCAGGAAACATCGCCTCTGCATGCCCCTCTTCAAACCTGAAGCAGCAAATATTTTCTGTCTCTATGGAAGCTTGTTCTGTTTTGCATATTATCTCCAAGAACACAGAGCCTCGTTTTCTAATACATGAAGAACTTATAACTGACTTCTGACAAAGCCCAGTGACTTTACAGAGAAGTTAAATTGACTTTAGGTCAACAAGTAAAACTATAAAATATTTCCATGGTAAGAATTTACTGCATTACCAGCAAACAGACACTTGCAGCATAAGCAGATATGTAACCTCCACTGTGATCGGAAGAACAATAAGCAAAACCCCACATATAAATGCACAGAATCACTAGCGTGAGTTTCAGCTCAGCAAACAGCTTAAAGACGCCCTCAAGACATCTTAGTCTCCTTTGTTTTCACTAAGGCGACACACACAACCTGTCAAAAGTCAGGCTTGAATATTAGTATTTAATTGAGAGGAAATACACTATCGCTATGGAAAAATCCTGGGTCTGAACATGATAATTATGCTATTACCTAAACCATGATTTACATTTTCCATAGTAAGTCAGGACTCCACAGCCACCAGAGCTTCCTCTGTTTGTGCTTCACGCAGCTTGTAGGCGTACAGCACAATAACCAGGTGGACTTCCACAAAGAAAGGTGGAGAGTTCACAGAAAGCTGCTGCGGTGGCTTTCGTGCGAGCTGCATGAGTCCGTCACAAGAGGACTGACGGGCTCAATCCTCCAGCGGCGCAGAACTAGCTCACAGGCACCTGGATACATGCAAAGTGAATGAAGTACTCGGAGTCTGTTCATTTTAGCAATGCTCACATTATTTCAGAGTTAAAGCACACCCTGGAGACCACAAGAGAAATCATCCTGCCAAAAATGAAGTAAAATAACTTCTCCTGTGTATTTATACTTGTGTGTAGTTTCCTAGTATGTGTATTTGAGAATGATACAAAATCATCCATAAAATGCTAAATTTAATCATCCATTTCAATCGCTTACAGTTGTAGCAGAGACAGTAAATCAGACCACCATTCCCTCAGTGCTTACTGTCACAGATGAGCTACAGCTTGAAGCATCCATACGCTTGTGTCAGCGGAAATACTTTCATTGAAATACTTATTAGAATAAGACCTAAAATGCACAAGTAACTGCCTCCAACACAGCCACTTCAGAGACTGCCTCGTGCCTCATTCAGTGCACACATATGCAAGTCGATGTAGTTTATCACCTTTGGAAAGCCATTAAGAAAGCACACATACTCAGTGAAGACTTAATTGAAACTACTAAGTACCACAGGCATACTGAATATTTCCCTTCTCTGGAGCTTAATCACGAGCCTAAGGAGCTAGGATCCCTTGTTTGCTCTCAATTCACTATTACTAAAACAGATGCAGAGCATCTTCATCTACCATACTCTGTAACCTACAGTGGGGCACTATCTTGGAAAGCAAAAGACAGTGTCTACCATGCTTACCACAGCATCTGAACCACTTGAGTCTCCTCTTACTGAAGCCTTACAATATCAATTTAAAAGGAACCATCATCAGCTTCTAGAAAAACTAACAACGAAGACTTAAAAGAGCAGATTCTTGGGTATCCTGCAATCTGTTCCAGTCATATTTTCCCCTTTCGCATTCCACTTTGCCTATAAATCACCAGTATTAAGAGTTTTTAAACTATTATGGAGCTATGATATAATTTTATTTCTAAAATATAACACCTGATGAACTTCAATTATAGTATGGAACCCTAAGTAGATGTTTTTAGTTCTCCATAGGGACATTTAGATATAAAACTTCAGGTCTAGCCATGCAAAAGCACAGCTCCATTTCAGCAGTTGCACACCACAACACTATACTTCAATGTATTAAACACACCTCTGCAAGTGCAAGCTATGGATTCCCCCATGCCCTCCAGTGCAGAGCTGTTTTGGAGGTGGAAGGCGCCACAGATTGTTGAGTGACCCAGTTCACTCTTGCTGAGCAGCTCCCCCAGGGAGAACCATCTGCTGTTGTCCTAATTTATTCCATTAGTCACAGCCCAATACAAATCGCATTAACTATAACAGGACAGTATTACTTATAGAACTCGCCACGCAGCTCATTCAGAAGTAATCGTGTTACGGTCATCTGCTCTCCAACTCCCCCTATTAAATGACAAGCACTTCAAAATCTCTATTTGCAACTTGTGTGCACATTCTCCTAGAGAAAGGGCTAACCTACAGACTAGCAGTATCACCAATGATGTAGCAATGGTAAACTTCCACGGTCGTGCTGCAGGATTAAGAATTAAGACTCAAAGCAGCATACATGTTACAGAGGTCCTTAACATACTACAGTGAAGCCTGTACTTGGAGAATATGGAAAAAGGAAACAAAGCCCCGGTAAGAAAAATTTAACCTAAGCTGAGCTTATTTTAAAATAACTCTCAAATTAAACTTAGTCCCAGATGGAATAACACCTAGATTTGTTTTATAGTAGACTTGAAAATAAACCCCAAAGCCTTGCCCTTTCAACAGGGCTTCGATGCTTGCTGTCAGTTTTGCGCAACAGAGCACTGCAGAACAGGGAGAAGCAGATATTCCAGATGCTACTGTTCCCCTTTCCACATCTTCCCAAAGCACTGGGCTGCCTCACATAGAATCACAGAATCATTAAGGTTGGAAAAGACCTCTAAGATCATCAAGTCCAACTGTCAACCCAACACCACCATGCCCACTAAACCATGTCCCTAAGCGCCTCATCTACACGTCTTTTAAATACTTCCAGGGATGGGGACTCCACCACTKCCCTGGGCAGCCTGTTCCAATGCTTAACCACTCTTTCAGTAAAGAAATTTTTCCTAATGGCCAATCTAAACCTCCCCGGCGCAACTTGAGGCCATTTCCTCTCGTTCTATCGCTAGTTGCTTGGGAGAAGAGACCRACCCCCACCTCGCTGCAACCTCCTTTCAGGCAGTTGTAGAGGGCAATAAGGTCTCCCCTCAGCCTCCTCTTCTCCAGACTAAACAACCCCAGTTCCCTCAGCCGCTCCTCATCAGACTTGTTCTCCAGACCCTTCACCAGCTTCGTTGCCCTTCTCTGGACACGCTCCAGCACCTCAATGTCCTTCTTGTAGTGAGAGGCCCAAAACTGAACACAGTATTCGAGGTGSGGCCTCACCAGTGCCGAGTACAGGGGCACAATCACCTCCCTACTCCTGCTGGCCACGCTATTCCTGATACAGGCCAGGATACCATTGGCCTTCTTGGCCACCTGGGCACACTGCCGGCTCATGTTCAGCCAGCTGTCGACCAACACCCCCAGGTCCTTTTCCGACAGGCAGCTTTCCAGCCACTCTTCCCCAAGCCTGTGGCGTCGCATGGGGTTGTTGTGGTCRAAGTGCAGGACCCGGCACTTGGCCTTGTTGAACCTCACACAGTTGGCCTCGGCCCATGGATCCAGCCTGTCCAGGTCCCTCTGCAGAGCCTTCCTACCCCCGAGCAGATCAACACTCCCGCCCAGCTTGGTGTTGTCTGCAAACTKACTGAGGGAGCACTCAATCCCCTCATCCAGATCGTTGATAAAGATATTGAACAAGACCGGCCCCAAAACGGAGCCCTGGGGGACACCGCTTGTGACCGGCTGCCAGCTGGATTTGACTCCATTCACCACAACTCTCTGGGCCCGGCCGCCCAGCCAGTTTTTTACCCAGCACAGAGTACACCTGTCTAGGCCATGAGCCACCAGCTTCTCTAGGAGAATGCTGTGGGAGACAGTGTCGAAGGCTTTACTGAAGTCCAGGTAGACCACATCCACAGCCTTTCCCTGATCCGCTAGGCTGGTCACCTGGTCATAGAAGGAGATCAGGTTGGTCAAGCAGGACCTGCCTTTCATGAACCCGTGCTGGCTGGGCCTGATCCCCTGGTTGTCCCGCACATGGCTTGTGAGCGCCCCCAAGATGAACCGCTCCATAATCTTCCCCGGCACCGAGGTCAGGCTGACAGGCCTGTAGTTCCCCGGGTCCTCCTTCCGGCCCTTCTTGTAGATGGGCGTCACATTGGCAAGCCTCCAGTCGTCCGGGACCTCCCCCGTTAACCAGGACCGCTGATAAATGATGGAGAGTGGCTTGGCAAGCTCCTCCGCCAGCTCCCTCAGCACTCTCGGGTGGATCCCATCCGGCCCCATGGACTTGTGAGTGTCCAGGTGGCGTAGCAGGTCGTTCACCGCTTCCTCCTGGATTATGGGGGGTTTATCCTGCTCGCCGTCCCCGTCTTCCAGCTCAGGGGGCTGAATACCCTGAGGGTGGCTGGTCTGACTATTAAAGACTGAGGCAAAGAAGGCATTAAGTACCTCAGCCTTTTCCTCATCCTCGGTGACAACGTTCCCCCCGGCATCCAATAGAGGATGGAGATTCTCCTTGGCTCTCTTTGTCATTAATGTATTTGTAAAAACATTTTTTGTTGTCTCTAACGACAGYGGCCAGATTGCRTTCTAGCTGGGCTTTTGCCTTTCTGATTTCCTCTCTGCATGACCTAACGAGATCCCTGTACTCTTCTTGAGTTGCCTGCCCCTTCTTCCACAAGTGGTAAACTCTCCTTTTTTTCCCCTGAGTCACAGCAAGAGCTCCCAGTTCAGCCAGGCTGGTCGTCTTCCCCGCCCGTTCTTCTTACAGCACATGGGGACAGCCTGCTCCTGCGCCTTCAAGACTTCCTTCTTGAAGAAYGTCCAGCCTTCCTGGACCCCTTTGCCCTTCAGGACCGCCTCACAGGGGACTCTCTCGACCAGTGTCCTGAACAGGCCAAAGTCCGCCCTCCGGAAGTCCATGGTAGCGGTTTTACTGGCCCCCCTCCTTACTTCACCAAGAATTGAAACTTCTATCATTTCATGGTCGCTAAGCCCAAGACGGCCTCCGACCACCACATCTCCCACCAGTCCTTCTCTGTTTGTAAACAGCAGGTCGAGCGAGGCACCTCCCCTGGTAGGCTCCCTCACCAGCTGCRTCAGGAAGTTGTCTTCCACACACTCCAGGAACCTCCCGGACTGTTTCCTCTCTGCCGTGTTGTATTTCCAGCAGACATCCGGGAAGTTGAAGTCCCCCACAAGAACAAGGGCTAGTGATCGCGAGACTTCTGCCAGCCGCTTGTAGAATGCTTCACCGGCCTCTTCATCCTGGTTGGGTGGCCTATAACAGACTCCCAGCAGGATATCTGCCTTGTTGGCCTTCCCCCTCATCCTTACCCATAAGCACTCGACCTTATCATCACCACAGTCGTTAAGCTCTAGACAGTTGAAACACTCCCTAACATACAGAGCCATCAAGTCTATCCCACTGAGTGTAGAACTGAAAAATGCAACAGAAGGATTGAGTGGTCTGTTAACTTCTTTTCTATTAAAAAAATATCTTCATGAGTTAAGCGGTACTTTAAAATCTAATTTAGAAGTGTAGTTTTACAATGTAGATGTGCATCTTCACCTGTATGACTAGCAGTTGCTAACAGAACAGCACTAGAACACAGAGGCCCCTTACGATCCCATCACACAATTTGGTACCTTGCTCATGCCTCTAGACAGGGTGACAGCAGGTCAACTATGAGATGCACAAATGCAGCCCAAATCAAACCTTCCAGTCAATCTAGATTACATCCTGTTCAGTTTTATGCAAAGCTATACGTGCCTTTAAATATCTAGTCACTAAATTCACCAAATGATTTGTGATAAGCCAAACAAAACAGCAGCCAACAATGCTGGAGAGAAAAATAAAGATCTACAGACAAGTCTGTACCAAATGCAAGAGGTGAAAGCCTGAGAAAGTCAGTAGGCACGTAGCAAAATGCGCGTGTCTACTCATTTTACTGTTGAAGGAGAGCCAAAATAGAGTTAAACAGAAAGGGTTACACAAAGTGGTTTCACTTTATAGGGCATTGCCACAAGATCTGCTTGTACTCTCCATAGTAATGAACAAACAATTTGCACCTGTCAAAGTTTCAGATAAGAGACTTAATACCAGAGTATCTGCTGAATACTACAAAAAATAGCTCAACTGAAACCAAGCTCCAAACTGAGAGCTTGTTAGTATGGCAGTGTAACGTACAACAACCAGAGCCAAGAACTGTGGCATTATCATGTACCAGTCCACCATTTAATAAAAAGTTCCTCTTCTGCTACCACCACAGTTAGCAAGGTACTCAGAGTACAAGCCTTACATTAAAACTGGTTACCAAAAGGTGTGATATAACATTATAGATTCAGCTGCAGCACAAAGAGCCAATAAAACGCAGTTTGCTTTATCATTACTATAATGCTAGAAAGGCAGCATCCTCTAACTACTCCAATACCCACAGAATTGGCATGAAACATTCTGCTCTGGTGTTTTTGCCCACTCAACTTTATGCATCCCAAGCAGTGGCATTTCCATGTAGTCAGAGTAGGAAAACAAATTTCTAAAACTAAAGCTGGTCCTAAGTTCATTAATTCAGTGTCAAGAGTTAATAATCCTGCAGCAAGCAGAAGTGGAATGACCTGTCACACTCTCCTTGCCCACGATTCCCATCTCGTATTGGAGGTGAACTTACGGTTTATTATGAGTCAGAAGAAAATGCCTAAGGAACCTCATCTGCAGAAATTTCTGCATTTTGATGGACAGCCTACCGATTTTCTCCGGCTCATCTGGACCTGTTCCGGCAATGCAGCTACTCTCCAGTCCGTATGTTGGATCCACCTTCCCAGAGGCTCTTGCTGCTTCCTGTACTTTCTTTACATGAGCTTCAACGAGCTCCAGTGGTACCTCCTCTCTGACTCGAGAAAACTCCTCTGTTAAAAATTACACAGAAAATGTTATATTGCGAGGGTTTTAAGGCAGATTAAAAGTTACGATTTTCTCAGATCAACGTGCAGGTAAATCTCGTGATGGAATGAGTTCTCAAATATGTAAGTTCCTTCTTTTCACATTAGGTAGTTAATTTTCTCTCTCAAATGTGGTAGGAAAGAGTCTCTTCCCAATTATGTAAAATTGTCTTTTACATGGAAAAATAAGGAAAAAAGTGAAAGGATCTATTTCATCAAGTTTCTTGGAGGACACATATAACTGTGGCAGATAATTTCACACAAGTAAACCAGGAAAACTGAAAGTTTAGCATTGTGCATTTACCCATAGCTAAATTAATGACAGTGGTCACAGTAACACCAATTACTAGGTGGTGCTTGCAAACGCTATCAATAGCAAATGAGCACAGAAGGGGAATACAAGCCATCTTTAGACATTCAGTGGCCTTTAAGAGCTATTCTAACTTGCCTGTAAATTGGCAGTTTCAGTAACAACAGAACACGCAACTGGGTATCAGTAGACCTGTTTTCTACATACGTGTAAATTTGTTTTTACAACTTATTACCCACCCTGAGGAAACTCTAGAAACAGTCGATTTTAAGAGCAGATTAACAGAGAGCAAAGTTGTAGAGACAAGGCGAAAAAAATTGCTGGGGCAAACCCATACCTAACGCAGCCTTTGCTGCTGCTGATGCCACCCGGGGATCCACCACCGATGCCAGAAAAGCAACAGTACTCATCACTGGATTGCCAGATTGGCTGAAAGGTACGGGCTGGTAAGCCAGTGGGCCCAGAGACGCATCAGAGTTCTCCAAATAGGGGTCTTCGATCGGAAGCCTCAGAAAATGGAGGATGCATTCATCCTGGGTACGGCTCCCAACATGCTCTGAGACTTTGTTCCAGTCATCTTTGTACATCTCCAGAGCCTGCAAAAGATGAAAATCGTTGTATATACATTGACTACTCTGGGGGAAAAATAAAAACCTCCTTTATTCAAAAAGATTTTCAATACTAGTTAATTTGATGATGGAACAATAAATCGGGATCAGACAACTATTTAAAATTGTATTTTTTTCTGGTAGCAAAATTATTCTGCATAAGAAATATGAACATCTCACTGGGACATCAGCTAAATTTAAGCTGCAGGGATCATCACACGAGTTCTATGCTGTTACTGTATCAAAAAGAATTCTCAGAAGATTTGGGATTTACTAATAATATTTGCATACTTAGTGCTTCCCCATTTTGCTTTCACATGAAAAGCTTTACAGAGAAATAAGTTTGCTTACCCTACCAAGTCTCACCAATTCTTTAATTCCCATAACTACTCCCCCTGAGGGCACTCTTGTGTTCTCTCATTTATGTCTTAACACACTAAGCTCTTTGGGGCAGGAACAGGATTTATTTCACACATACATACTAGCTATGATGGTGAAGTCCAGTTTTTAGATCCAACAGACGTTATGAAAATGAAAGAGCATCAAACCAATATACCAGGGGAAAAGAGGAAAATATATTCTGTATCGTGAAGCCAGAAGAGATCAGTTCTCTAGCAACTGTTAACCAGTCTGATTTTTGTTATGCATTCAGGTTAACAAATCRTTATTATGTAGATAAGCCACCTGATGAAGTAAGAACTTCCGGATTATATCAAAGATTTTGTAATTCAGAATGTCAGTCGCTTTTAAGGTTACTTAAGAAAAGTCTTAACAAAACAATTTAATAACAATGAGCTACTGAAGTCCCTGCACCAGTTTTTGAAAAACTAACAAATTAGTACTGTAAAAACCCGAAGTGGTAGCCTAATAGAATATTATCCCTTAACAAGCGTTTTTTTTCCTGAAAACTGTTTTAGTTATTTAAGCATTTGGATAGCATAAAATAAGTCTTGAGGTATCCTGAACCGTTAACTTTTACATTACTGAGATGATTTATGGTCCAGTCACCTAGAAAAAGTAAAAAGCCATTTGAGATCTAGGCAAAATATGTTAAACTTAAAAATGAAAATGGGATCTGCAACTCACAGGCATAACAGAAGTCTTCCGAAAATATTTAATACCGAAGGCCTGAGCAAGGGTGGTAAACACCTTTCTGTTTGAGTTACAGATCCCATTTTCATTTTTAAGTTTAACATATTTGGCCGAGAAGTCAAGCTGTTTTTTTACTTGTGCTGTACTTAGACTACAACAAACATAAAGGTAACGTAGCTTCTGCATTGCTTCATGGCAAGCGAGCAGGCATTTTAGCAATAACTGGGGGAGCGGGAAGAACAGACTTTGAAATAGGTATTATTAGACTGCTTGGAGGATCCCTATGATATGTCCTTACCGACTTGCTGGCCATCAGGCAGGCTGCCTTGGACTTTAAGGCACCTGTTTGCAGGTATAATATATTTCAGAAGACACAGAAATCATCCTCCTCCTTAACTAACTACCCACGACAACTGAATTTCCCCAACTAAGCAGTACGTCCATTTAAGCGTGAATGTTAAGAACAAATGAAGTTAATGGCTTTTCAATACTTGATATCTTTCCCACAAGGCTGAGAACTGCCAGAAATCTCAACCTTCAGGGTAACACGCAAGACTGACTTAACTTTCCACGTGCACAACCTTTCATAGCACGAAGGCAGAACTCAGAGCAAATGGGCTACTCAGCTGGACTATAGCTGTCAGTCATCATGAGGAGGATACATCCAACATGTCTGAGTAGTACACACAAGTACACAAAGTTAATATGCTGGATGTTTCTGCAGTTACTAGTGACAAGTAGAGGATAGAAACTGAACCAGCAGCCTCATGTGTTGAGAGTTCCCCAACCTGGGAAGGGAGATTTCCAAAACCGAGTTACTATATATATGAGGGTTGTGCATTCAGAAGATATTCRCCTGCAGGACTATACGTAAACCAGTCTTTTTCATCAACACCAAAACATTTTTCACAAAATCCAGGAGCTCCTGAACATACTGTTTTCTCCGCAGCAGTTCTGGAGGAAAAGTGCTTTAGTGTTTTTGCAGCTAAAACATAAGCTATGAGAATTCTTCAAAGACAAAGTAATCTACCCGAACACGACTCTTTGGCATGTCATGGATGTTGAAGGTCAGCTGGGGAAAATATGCAAGCCGAGAAACATTTTCAAAGATGTGGAAGTAGACTAACTAAAAGGACAGAGGAGTTAAATCCAAAAGTGTTAAGGGATCCGACAGGCACCGAACAAGCTAGAGAAAAAAGACCAAGTTGCCTGCAGTGGGTGGAGCTTTTTAGCCCCCTGATCTGAAAGCRATTTAAGCTTTACCTGGCTGAAGTTTTAAGTTTCTCTCTTGTAGCTAGGTCTYACCGCTTAAATTGGGTAGGGAGGAGGGAAAAAACCCCAGTATTATCTTCAGAAGGCCACTGGTTCCCTGCTCCTTCCCTTCCCTCAGAACACCGGGTGTAAGATTAGCTGGGCAAGTACCAGGCTACGGGAACGCTCTGCTCCAGCAGAGCTTAGCTGGATGGAAAGAACAACACGGGAACTGTCGAAGACCATGAGCCAGACAACATGAAGGGTTCTGAAAGCTCAATGGAAGGAATAATTTGGTTCGGCAATGAACCAAGGACAGACTACATTGGACAGCCTGGTCCATACCACAGGAATCAACAGTCCCCAACTGCTTATGAACCGTTCTCCTGACCTCTGTCTGATCTTGCCCAAGTGTTTAAAGAAATGAGAAACTGCTTAGTTCACTAGGTCATACTCATGGGGAAATATTTATTCAACATTCAACCTTCATTTCACTTTCCCTAATTTCACCTCTGTGCTGTAAGTTATGTGGCACTGTCTATCCATTTTTAATCACACTAGCATATTAGATCAGCTCTACTTTTCATGGCCATGCAGGGTTTTTTGCTCATTCTCCTTCATTGCTTGTTATTTTTCTGCTAGACGAAATAGCTCTCACAATACTTGTCCTTACTATAAATAGCTGAAAATACACTTAACTATGCAAGAATAGTACTCYGTGGAGATACAGAGCAGCAGTGTGGCAGGGAAGATTATTCTGGGAGGGAAACAGTATTTCCTCCCCCCAGTTTATTCAGTCAACAGGCAGAAGGACAATAATTATTTTAGATAAGATTTATTCTTTGGAACTTCACTGCGTATGTATTTGCCCAAAGCTACCCTGAGGATTTAATTGGACTGAGCTGGCTTGTTACAGCTGAATTACTTATGCTTGAACTGATATACTCTTTACTGATTTATTCATAGGTTAAATCCACGAAGAATGAAGAACAAAAAAATTATTAATTTAAACTCACATTAAATAAAATTGTAATCTCAAGACTTAGGGTTTTTTGTTTTGTTTTTTAAACCAAAGAAGAGTATGTCATCTGGATTATTTCATTAGGCTACTACTTGCCATGTACRACCATAAGCTACAAAAGAATGAATTTTAAATAATACTACTAGTAAGCAAAGCAGCCAGCATATCAAGATTCTATACATACACTATACGTTTCTCCATACAAGAATGCCATGAAAGACATCTTAGCTGTTTTCACCCCATAAGCAAAATTTTTCCACGTGCCAATAGAAAAGTATTGGCTAAACAGTGGGTATCAACCTAACATAAAAAAATAAATATCTATTTTGGCTGTTTGATGAACACACTTCCACATCTGTGAAGGCTGAATCAAAAGTATGCTGCTGATTAGGCACTTTGGCTAGCTCAGAAAAGAAGCCACACACAGAAGCTGAGCATTGTTCAGCACCGTCAAGCACTGTCAAGATCCACTGTCCATGCTTTTCCTTATGAAATTAACTTTTCAATGGGTTTACTGACACATGTGAAGACAAAAAAGCCAGAACAATCACGCAATTGCAGTGTGCTTTAAGCTCTCTTTTCAAGTAAAAACAAACACAAAAAACCCCCAAAACTGGAATTCTTATACCAGAAACGTGAATTACATAAAAGGAAAAAAAATCAACGACCCAACCTCCACATCAAGAAAATGTTCCTGTAAAAGGAAGCTTGGTAGATGATAATTTCTTTACAGGAAACGGCAGCACATTAATTATTTCAGGCCACCGAGATTCTTCTTCTGACGAAGCGCTATTAAAAACAACGCTGCCCTGATGTCAGTGTGAAAGATTAGAACATATTTCTGCAGTGCACCTCATATGACGGTTTTCATCCTAGACTGGAACTCCAAGAGACCTGACAATTACCACGTGGTTCAAGAGCATCAGATTAAGCAATCTGGGGACAAAAACCTGACCTAGTTGAGCTCATTTTTACAATACCTGATTTGAGTCATGTCATGTATATTTCTTGTAGACTTCCAGAAAAAGCTTAAAGAATACATCAAGTGCAGCTATGCGGCAAAAAGAATGAGTAGATATATGGGATTAAAGAGCTACCAAATAAAGAGCTTCCCTTCTTAGTGGCAGGAGACAGGAAACAGCCTCAACTGTTTCTTAACAACTTAAACTTCAAAAATTAGCTGTTTCCCTAACATACTATGGCATAGCCAGGAACCTGTAAAGATTATCAGAATTTCAGAATACTCATCTTAGTGGCAGGTAAACCATTACTTGAAGGGCATTTATTTCATACTGTTAGTAACTGCTGTTTAATGAAAAGACCTCTCTGCGCTGCAAGATCTGTTCTTGAGTTTATGCAAATGTTCTTAAATACTTAATTTCTGGCTTGCAGGTACAAGTTAGATAGAACCAAACCTTAAAGTACATGAAGCCCCTCTACTACATAAATGTTACTGCCATCTCTTTTTAGCAATAATGTTCTTGTAGCCATGATGGTCAAATAGAGAGATATGGTTTCAAGGGAGAACTGTAACGTTTTACCAATTTAAAAGCCATAACCACAACAGACAGGCAGCCATGTATACACAGATACTCAACCACTCTGCTCCTCCAGCTACCTCAGTTGAGTCCCAAGAGATTGCTTCCCACTATAAACTCTGCTTCGCTATTCCAGTTTCTGTAAAAGCATGCAGTTGTCATCTAACTCCACTTCAAACAATTTATTAATCTACATGTAGATTTTTAAAGCGTGTAATATCCTGCATGTTTTGGTTTCCTAGCCTTTGGTTTTGCCCTTGTGAACTTACTTCTAATAGCAGCAATGTCTCTTGTTCCGTCCATTCTCTTCCAGCACTCGCACCTTTACTCTACAAAAGACAGGAAAAAAGTGAAATACAGGTCTTTTTGCCCACAACTTTTTAGAAGAAAACATTAAGAAGGAAAGGGGAAGAATCTTTTATTTAATCCACTCAAAACATGTGCCTTTCTCAACCTTCCTACTACAGCTAACCAATCCCTGGTTATCTCATACAGAGGTTCAGTTCACATGATTTACTTACGTAGCTAAGGCACGCAGGCGAGTACATTCCTGCAGTCTCTGCGGAGGCTGGGGGTTACAGATCCCACCTTCCCAACACCTCCAGGAGAACCTGCAACTCCTCTTTTACGCCAAGCCAAAGCAAAGTGATTTGGTACCCTATTCTCCTGGCTCCYGGCTATCTTTGCTTGCACAGACAGCAAACAGAAAAGCGGATTTTCCTAAATAATAAAAACCCTTAGGAGTGCTGATGGCATTCTGGTCAGCTTGACTTGGCCAGTAAAATTAAGCCAAGAACAGAGCAGTTTACACAAAGCATTCTACAGCTCACACCAAAGGACAGAGGCAGCCAACAGACACAACGGAATCTCTAACCCCCTCACCGGCTGCCGTACAGCCGAAGGAGGCTGCTGTCCGTTGAGGAGACAGTATTACTCAATTCAGGCACACCTGGGATTCTCTCAGCTTAAAGGGCACCTTTCTCAGCAGAATAGGGTTTATGTCGACGTAACTTTAGCCCCCATTAAACCTCTGCTTCCAAGGCAGACCGACTGGACTGTGTGAAGTGCATGCTGGTCTAAAAAAAATTCATCTATCTAAAAGTTCATCAGTAACTCAGTAAAAAAATAGTAATAAATCTTTACAAGTGAGATGAGCTATCTGAAAAGACAGAGTAATTACAGCAAGATTATCTGCAAATTTAGCAATCACTTGTTCCCAGGGTTGCTGCTCCCAAATCTATACCTCACGGTTAACTCCTAAGGTTTTCTAGAAGTTACAAAACTCTTGGTGAAAACTTCCCCTTCCGTGATTAGACACCCTAATCCATTACATGTCAAATAAAGACAAAAGCAGCTTGTCACCTGCTTATGAAAGAACGTTATCTAGATTGGATGTCTCTGTGCAAGACCACAGCAAAAGGAAAAGGGTATTTAGGATAAGTAAATCTATCCTATCTCAAGATGCATTTCAAACAGATCATCAACCCACAGAGAACGTTAATCTAAGTGAGTCATCCAGCAGCTGATCAGTTCTCAAAGAGGCTGGTATGAACAGCCAAAAAAGCAATTGCCACACACATAAAACAAAAAGGAAGATCAACTTCTGCAAATAAATCTGCTCAAGGTCATTGTTACAGATACTCATAAACAGAACCAGAGTCTAGAACCAGTAAAAGATTTATGAATATTTATACCTCCCTAAAAAAGTGAAAAAGCCACACCATGGAATGCGATATGGAATCAGGCTTCTTAAAYAAAAGCTGATCTCTAGAGCTATTGTGTTTTTGGTGCTGGTTTTTTTGTTTGTTTGTTTATGGTTGKTTTTTTTTTTAAATAGCTATCTCATTATCTCCTGGGACAATGAACACTGTACTTACAGAAACCAATTACACAGAATTAGCCTGATGTCAGCCCAAGAGAGGCACTAATCAGCAGAACATGCAGACTTCCGGACTGAAGGCTGTGCTGAAGTAGTGAACTGGTAATCCTGCAATACCTCCAAGCACACACGCAGGTATCAGGCAGCAGCAGGAGTTAAAGGCAACAGGTCATAGAATTACCGCCATGACTGCAACAGCGTCTCAAAACTTTAACTGTACAATACAATACATTGCAAGGACAGTGCTAAAACATCCCCCGCAATGGTTTTGTGACACCTTTTGCAATCAAGAAACTTTCTAGTGCTGTCAGTCTGGAAAACCCTGCTCAGACTTGCAAAACAGGATGGTTAAAGACTCTGCTGAAAGATCTTGGATTCTGTATTAAATTATCGGATAGTTTATTGGTTCTGAACCAATCGGGTAAAATATGCAATAACCTAACGAGTTCAGTGTCCGGAAACTGACAGTATTGACTAGCTTAGGATAGGTACATGTCTCTACTTCTACAAAATCAGATCTCCAACACGACCATTAAGTGAGGTATTTTAGCATCCTACACTGAGATGGAAGAAATCTAAAACAGGAATGTAAGAGTAACAGAAGTTACTCAATGTCATCTAGTGGAGGACACTTGAGGAAGAAACCTTAATAGAAGGCACAGGGGAAAAAATCCCAACATACTTGCCTTTGCTAAAGTCTTTTTTGAGTAAATGTCTGTGCGAAGTCCAAAGTTCTGCAGATCAGTAGGCTTCTCTTTGTTTTTCTCAGGAAAACTCAACATCTGCTGAGCAGCTGGAACCTGTGAACAAACATTACAAGAGAAAGGTGAGAGGGGCAGGAATTGAAAGTTATTCAAGGTTTTCAGACCAATGTTAAACAGAACACGGACTGAACAAATAAGTTGAACATGAGTCTACAGAGATGACTCTACATAATATCACTTGCACACAATGCTAGCAGATCTGTTTTGGAGATTCCAACTACGTGAAACTCTCAACCTAGACAGTCAAAGAAAATGGGAACGTTTCAGCAAACCATGCGCAAATTATTCTACCAAGATGTTATACGGCACTGGCTAGAGCTAAGGCAAACGCACGTTAGTGCGACCTGCGGGGCTCACCTGCGGAGTGCGGATATGGAGAGGCATAAGTCCAGAGGGTGTATCAGCCAGCACATTGAAGTGAGGAGTAGGGGGAGGTCCCATTGCCATGGGACGGCTTTCAGGATCCACTTGGTAGTTAATGAGACCCCACTGCTCCAGAAAAGCATGTACTCTATGAAACAACATGACAAATTAAAACCTTAAGAACTAAAGCCTTGCTCATGCTTGTCACTGCAGAAAGGAGACAGCAAAGGAAGAAGTTTATGTTTCTGGATCAAACACAGATCCAGAATCTTCTGTAATCCTTCACTAATCGTGAATAGCAATACAAGCACAAGCTTTGTACAGACTTGTACTTCAGCATGTTGCATAAAACAAAACATGACATTTTTGGTTACAGATAACAGGAAATTACTTAATTAAGGACAAAGGCAAAGCAGAGCTAGGGCTGCATGCATGGAACCATTTGCAGACAATGTACGGATTGTGAGGGCTGCACAACCATTGACTTGCTTCCCTCATCTATCTGTAGCTATTCTTCACTGAATTGACATTTAGCAAGTTCCAAATTTCTAGGGCTCTGCTGCGCCTCACAGCTTAAGACCAGCGAAACATAAAACTGACAAAACTGAGTTGTAAAACTGAAATTTCTGGAAAAACTCCACATACTTACTAAACAGTAGAACCTAAATAATCACAAGTGAAGATCCAAACTCTGTAGGCACGGTTCAGCAAGCAGACAGAATATTATAAATAAACAATAATATAAAATAGTCTGGTTACCATAAAAGTGGGGAAACACTTATCAACAGCACAATGGCTATTGCCCACACCTATGCTGTCATACTGGAACACTTCCATGTCTAATGTAGCTCCTATTTCTTTTTGTTAAAGTGAAGGCAGGGGCTGAAAGATCCATGGCTTTTACCTCATGACAGCGCACACATCTCCGGTCAGATTCCTTCTGCAGGCAGTGCTGGTCAAATACTCTTGAGGGTTTAAGCGATAGGTGTCAATCATGAAGTTGCGGTAAGCCAGGTATCTGGAAGACAATTGATAGGTAGTTCATTTACACTGCTTTCTAACAAAGTATAAAATATGCATTTTAGGGTTCACCTTCTCCAAACACCTGTATTACTGACAAGCAAACACCAACAAATAATTTTTATTGATGAAATTTAAGAATCATGTATTGGGTTTGTGTGGCCAGGTGTTGGTAGTGGGGGGGCTACAGGGGTGGCTTCTGTGAGAAGCTGCTAGAAGCTTCCCCTATGTCCGATAGAGCCAATGCCAGCCGGCTCCAAGACGGACCTGCTGCTGGCCAAGGCCGAGCCCATCAACAACGGTGGTAGCGCCTCTGGGATAACATATTTAAGAAGGGGAAAAGAAACCGTGCAACAGCAACTGCAGCCGGAGAGAGGAGTGAGAATATGTGAGAGAGAGAACTCTGCAGACACCAAAGTCAGTGGAGAAGGAGGGGGAAGAGGTGCTCCAGGCACCGGAGCAGAGATTCCCCTGCAGCCCATGGTGAAGACCATGGTGAGGCAGGCTGTCCCACTGCAGCCCACGGTGGAGCAGATATCCACCTGCAGCCCATGGAGGACCCCACACCGGAGCAGGTGGATGCCCGAAGGAGGCTGTGACCTCATATGAAGCCCACGCTGGAGCAGGCTCCTGGCAGGACCTGTGGACCCGTGGAGAGAGGAGCCCACGTTGGAGCAGGTTTGCTGGCAGGACTTGTGACCCCGTGGGGGACCCACGCTGGAGCAGTCTGTTCCTGAAGGACTGCACCCCAGGGAAGGGACCCACACTGGAGCAGTTCGTGAAGAACTGCAGCCCGTGGGAAGGACTCATGTTAGAGAAGTTCATGAAGGACTGTCTCCCGTGGGAGGGACCCCACACTGGAGCAGGGGAAGAGCGTGAGGAAGAAGAAGCGGCAGAGACAAGGTGTGATGAACTGACCGCAACCCCCATTCCCCATCCCCCTGAGCCACGAAGTGGGAGGAGGTAGAGAAAAATCAGGAGTGAGGTTGAGCCTGGGAAGAAGGAAGGGGTGGGGGGAAGGTGTTTTAAGATTTGGTTTTATTTCTCATTACCATACTTGGATTCGATTGGTAATAAATTAGGTTAATTTCCCCGAGTCAAGTCTGGTTTGCCTGTGACGGTAACTGCTGAGTGATCTCCCTGTCCTTATCTTGACCCACAAAGCCTTTTGTTATATTTTCTCTCCCCTCCAGTTGAGGAGGGGAGTGATAGAGGGGCTTTGGTGGGCACCTGGCACCCAGCCAGGGTCAACCCACCACAAATCAGTATCAAAAGCAATAGGTAAGTAGAATTTATTTTAATAAACTGAATATGACCCATCTCTTCGAGACTGTTTCTTTCTGGATTTTATCTGTGTTTGGATTAGCAGTACATCGAAACATACTTAAATTGCAAATCACACAAGTAGCTGCTGTAGCTTGGTCACTAACCAAATACTCGCGCAACAGACTACTAGCTGCAGGAAAAAACTAATGGGGTCTGGTCTTCACATGGAAACAGGCTAAATAATCCTCATCAATCCCCTCTGTGAGCCTGGAAGGAAAAAAGCTGCACACAAAAACAGTAGTAGTACACTGGACGGAACACTACTGTTTCTACATGTGGACTTTTTAACACATAAGAAGATCAGTAAGGAAAGGTTGAGAACAGCAAAATGGAGAAGACAAGATCTTTGAAAAGCAGAGGGCAAGAACCCAGAAGCCAGCACAGCACTGCCCACTCACTGAGCTGGGAACAGCTAAAGCAGAAACGACCCCCGTGAGATTCCCGTATTTCAGTGCACAACAGTCCATGTAAGCAGGCTTTGGGGTTCAGCGCATTTCCTGCACTGTAGATGTTGCTTCGCGGTCTTTTTCGGTAAGCTTCTGGAATGTACTAATGCTTCCTAATACAAGTTGTTCAGAACAAAATAAACTACCATAAAATTCTTGCTAGCCCTGTTCTTTAGACGGAACAAAGCCAATCTGCCAAATACAAGTGAGTATCCTATGCAAAGATGTGTTCAGAACAGCATATTATAAGCACTTTCTGCCTTTGGAAAATTCAAGACAGGGATGTCTCATATGCAGTGTGCAAAAGCAGCTGGTAACCAAAAATATAAATCATACAGAGATGGAACACCAATGCCTTTCACAGGCAAGACATAAGCAGACAGATGCTGCAAGTACCCATTCCTGCCAAAATCCCACATCTTCATTCTGACCAAATTATATATGAAACTTGCTGGAAAAACGTTACGGGACTAGGTGGTGTGCTCCTCCACATTGAATGTTTCATAGGCAAGAAACAAAAAGGGAGCTTCTTCCATAGAGGAATACTCAGGAACGTTTCTGAATGCTCCTGGAGAGAACTGGGTTGCCACCTGCTCGAGAATAGGTACTTTAAAGCAGTCTTGGCTGCAGAAATTAATTTAATACTTATTAGTTAGGGTGACATTACTAGGTGAAGAGAGAAGCCTAAGACAGAAACGTCCCTAAAGTTTATCCTGAAGGGAGTCTGTTTTCGACAATAACATGACCCATCAGCTAAAACTTGTCAACAGCGAGAAAGATAAGTCAACTAGTCTTTAGTTAAAATCCCTTTTAAGAGAGAAACCACTCCCCAGGCACTACTGTCACAAGAATGAACCTGTGTGAGCTTTTGAAACACGGTATTTTGTTTGGCCTGAAAACTAAGCTGTAGGCAAGACACTTCCGTTCAGAAGGATGTTCCTATTTTATTTAAAAAGAAAACACAAAGCCAAGACCACATGCTACTCCTACAATCCCTAAATGGCAACAAAAATACATCTCTAGGATAACATCAGGACTGGGAGGAGTCCCTAATTTGCTTCACTCATAGGTAATAACCAGTAGCAGCTCACGGATGAGCATCAGGAGACCTGATGTTCTGATGTCAACTGAAAAAGGAAGCATGGGATTACACGTGATGACCACATCAATGGCAAATATGAAAGATAAGTGTTCTTTCACAGTTCAATCTGTTTGCAGCCTTAGACACCAAGTCCTAGAAGCTCGAAAAGAAAAACATGCTGATAATAAAACTGATGGAGCAGAGTTAGTGTCAAATACATTTTGGTTCAAATACATTTTGGAATCACTATGATGCAGCTGTTGTTACCTCCGCAACTCAGACACGTAGAGAAGTTGCAAGTAAAGACTATAGACTGAAAATCATTCAGGGTGCCAGGGACCTCAGGAGGTCTCTAAGCCAATCTCCTACTCAAAACCATGGTCAGCACTGAATTTTGACCAGGTTGCTTAGGGCTTTGTCCAGCAAGGCCTGAAAGACTCTAATGAAGAACATTCCCAACTTCCCAGGGCCCCATCCCAGTGCTTCATCTTCTTCAGAGTTAAAAGTTTTCCTTATATAAAGATAGAACTTGCTGTGTTTCAGTCTGACATATTTTTCTCCTGCCTCACACCTCAGTAATGAGCCTGGCTCCACCCGCTCAGTAACGTCCTTGTGCATTGGGCAACCACTAGAAGGTCTCCCAGTCCTTCTCTTCTCCAGGCTGAAAAAGCTTAGTTTCCAATTTCTATCTCAAGATTAGATCAGAAGCCGCACAAAACATCAGTCATGCCTGAGAAGGGGAGATTCAAGCACAAGAACACCCTCTCTAAAGTCCGCCTTGTTTACCTGTTGGAAGCGGAATGCAGGATGGTATTACCACTATCATTTGCACTAAGAAGGAGCTGAGGAAAAAAGTTAGTTTGAAGAACTGTTATGTACGAAAAATGCACAGCTTTGTTGATGTTAAAACAACGTACTAAGACACCTCAAATGCTTCATTTAGTAGTTAATTCAAAAAATTGGTTTAAAATCCGCAAAAGTGGCTCTGCAACTAGACCAAGACTTGATACCAAGATAAAGCGAACACAATTAGCCTAGTTCCACTGTCCAAGTCGAAAAGCGTACAATGGTGTTCTAATTTATGATTTTTTGGTGAACTCTCAGGTTTTAGGATTATAATTTTAATAGAAACAAGCACATTGTTCAAAAGCCTGATGTTGACTATCTTCCTTTAATCAACCACCTTTCAAGATCACTCTGAATAACTAAGTTTACTGTTATAACAGAAAATTCTCAGAGAAGGGGAGATGTACTTTTACTAATGCACATAAGAAGCCTTGCAGTAGATTCTTGAGATAAGCATTCAATGCAAAATCAGCAGCTTCTCATGTTACACTGCTAAGTCAGATCAGAAGTTAATCATTTGATGTATGAAAAAACCTACAACACGTCAAGACAATAATCAGTTGTCCCCATCCCCCCCAAACAGCTTCAGGGAAGCTGTTTAAGCTGTTTAAACTGTGTGCGCATAATTTTGAATTAAGAACATTTAAGTTCTGCAGTACATACCAGATCYCACAAGGAGATGAGCTAGGTACAAACTGGATCTAAATTCAACTGAGAGAACTCCACCTAGATTTAATAGGCATGTCCAGAATTAAAATGTCACTAGAGGGTTTGGAACACTTATGTAAGAAAAAAATATTTTTCTTCTTGCAATGCACAACTCCAGCGCTCTGATTTAAATCAGACTACCTAATATTTGAAAACACAGTTACATCTCAGGCCTGCGAAGATCCATCTTCCAACCCTCACCTGCACTTTCAGAATTACCCATCAGCTGCTCAGGGAACCATGAAATCAACACAGATAACGGTGCAAAATCCATTCCACAGTCTGACACAGCATCCTACAACAAACTCTGTGATCAGTGCTTACACACAAAACTCCTGAGTCTCAAAAATATAGCATGGCATGAGAAGAGAGAGAAAAATAAGGAGGATCATTAAAGTTCTACAGTATCATGAATTTTTTCAGATGTCTTTGGAAGATGATCATGTCTTGTACCACATAAAAAAGCTCAAGAATTTGTTCCAATATTACTTGGGAGAAACTAGTTTTGTTCTTCCTGGATAACCACTATTAACTATTATTTCGATATTTAAAGTTTTAGCTCTACTACAATAATGCAGACATTATCAAACTACAAGCAGCAGTTGTACAGGTGCTCTTTCCTTCTTTCATGCCCCTACAGACAGTATCTGCTTAACACATACACAGCTGAAGTGACCACAGGATTCATGAAACTGAAAGCTCCTTTATCTTGCCAAACCCTTAGACRCCTATATTCACATGTTTTACTTACATTTCTGGAGTCTTGGACTTGTTTTTTCCATTGAAGAATTCAGGAAGAGCACGACGTTCAATCACATGAATACTGTAACAAAAATACACAATTCAGATGCCAAATGCTAATAACCTCGGAGTACTCTGCAAACCTTCAAATGACTATTTTGAGGGAGTACATTTATAGCAAGGGTTTTGTTGTTGTTGGTTTTTTTTTTTTTTTTTTTTTAAGAAACCCTAGTATTCTAGCATGACCCTTTGAAATTTGCTTATTTCATCAAATAAGGAAAGCTGCATTAAAAAAGCATCACAAAATTCAGTCATTGATTGAAGCAAAACTATGCACTCAATGCTGCCCTCATCAAACTCTGAAGGAAAAGTACTGAGCAGCAGCCCATTTTCAACTGTACCTTCACGAGTTCTCTATTCTGACAGAGCATCTTTATACTCCAACCTAGTTAGTGCAAACATTCAGCGAAGTACCGATACCTCAAAGAAACCAAGCTTTTACAGTATATACTTAGAAGATGGGAGTGCAAGTAAGTGCGTTGAGTCCAGCTCCAAAGTTGGATCTACAGCAATTAGTAGTGCTCACAAGGCAGGTAGGAGACTGACTGGCTTCAAGAACGTAGCTGGTACCTCCCTGGTCAACTGGGACAATAAAATCCAAAGTATGGATATTTGGAGCAACTAAACACTGTCTTAAAAATAATTCTCCCCCTTTGCACTCCAAGGAAGAAATATGGAGCAAAAACTGACCACATATGGAAGAGCAGAACTAATGACACATGAGGTGCTATGCAGTATATAAAATAAACTAAGGTAAAGACCACAGCAAATTCATTTTTAGTTATTTGGCAGATACGTTAATACTTTTTTCCTTCCATAGCTGTTCCAGGTAACGTATCATTTAAGTTTAAATGTTCTTTTAGTAGAATCTTCCATTCTGCACGTACTACCAGCCTGACAATGTAAATAGCACTGCAGTAACTTATGAAATCACATTCTYATATTTATTCTCGTATTCCCTAAATAAAGGATTGGAGGAAGTGATATGATTTATTTTAACATAAATAAGGAAATTTGGTCCTGAAACATTTTAATTGCAGGGTGATTGCGCCAGTGGAGATCTACCAGCAACAAATGAAGAAGATCATTTTGTGTTATCCATGGCATATAATATGATATATAAGAGGGTTTTCACTGCAAAGCAAAATTACAACGCAAGTAAACAGCCAGAGTATATGGAACTTGATTAGTCAACTCATTTTTTCTTTAAGATCTTAATATGCAAATTCTTTGAGGGACCTAAGATTTAACCCACCTATTACTAAGTGAAGAAACAGCTTCAAGATTTAAAAAATTTCCATTTTATAAAAAAGTATCAGAAATGCAGGGCTTGTTAGAGTAACTTAAGACAGAAACTCATAGAATGGCACATACTTTATGCAAGTTAAAATCTGGAGAACTACAATGGTCCTTTAAGAATTACTACTTTTAAAGGAAACACAGAAAAATATATCCTTTACAAACCTTCCTTCCTCCTCTATGTTCATCTTTTAACCTACCATGTAATTGTCCTTTTACGCTGATACTGCTTACTCTTAACTTGTCATTCATAGGAAAATACTAACTTGAAGAGATGAAGATTAACCAATAARTTGTTCAGATTTTAGTAACAAACAAATTATCTGGTTCTTGCAATGAAGTTGCCCAAAG
Source organism: Phoebastria nigripes (assembly GCA_035582835.1). Classification (NCBI taxonomy): domain Eukaryota; kingdom Metazoa; phylum Chordata; class Aves; order Procellariiformes; family Diomedeidae; genus Phoebastria; species Phoebastria nigripes. The sequence goes on from JAYKAV010002684.1 coordinate 460,611, forward strand.
CATAAGAGATTACACTGAAACCGAATTGAGCATTAAATAGAATTTATCTTTTTACTAGAAAATTAATTTTAGCAATGACTATTCTAAAACAGCAGTTTATAAAACATTTTGAGAGAAGTAGATTAGAATTATTCTTCAGCTTGCTTTAAATTAGTTGCAACTGGACACTTTAAAGAAATATTTGCARTTTGGGAGGGCTGCAGACAGTGATTTGTTTATGTATTTACATAACCCAAGAAGCATCTTGCTGGCACAGCAACAGCAGTAACACCTGCAGTCTGAGGTGGGACAGTGCCACATATATGCTCTCTAGTTCTCCAGAATTACAAAAACCTRTCTCTGAATGGAAAAGAAGTGCTCAGAGACAGAAAAATGTCAGTCTCACAGCTGTGCTGTTATTTCAGCCTTAAATCCAAATCAGCTTAACATGCTGTTTCTGGAGCACTAGAATCCAAAATCAAAGCTTCTTTTCACATCATCCTGCTACCTTGCGGACATCCACTGTTCCTGTCAGAGATGCTTTAAGTTTGCCTTTTCAAGGTCAGAACAAGTACACCTGATGCAATGAGAAGTTTATTCTGTTTCTTCAGAAATGCCGCACTAGTCTTTTAGCTGTGTTTCACAGACAGATTTAGCTCTCGGGAACGCCATTAGAACTACTGCTGCTACTACAAATGCACCGATCCAAGAATTTTTAACCAACCATTATTACCCGTCATGCCCAAAAGGCACTTGTACAATAGTGTCAGTGACCTCCTGACAAAATGTCATTGTCATAATTTTCTCAGTAGGGAAGTATTATTGTACCTTCACTTTACACAGAAGGAATTGAAGCACAGAGACTACAGATATGCCTATCTTGGTTTAGAGTAAACCTCAATTAGCTCGAGCTATGCAAAGTTGCCTTTCCTGATCTACAGCAGCTCCACAGTTCTTTATCCCTTTATGAAGTGCATCAGTGGAGCCTTTCATTCTGCGTGCGTAACAGAACTACACCTCGAGCTTTTCTGCTCACAGAGCAACTGGAGCACCTATAAATTCAGACTATGTGACCCTTGGCTTTTCTGTTTCTAGGATCACCTCAAAGCAGGAGAGCAAAGGGACTGAGAAAATGGATGGTTCTATTTTGGGGGATTTAGGTCAACTTAAGCCACTAGCACAGACATAGGCAAAGCAACTGACTCAAGGTAACAAAGTCTGCCAGAGCTGGAAATTGAACCAACCCTTACACTAACAGTTCAGATCCCATCTTAATTCATTACTATAAAAAGTTATCCACTTTTGAAAGTTGCACGTGAATCCTAATACTCAAGTGTCATAGCACATCTTTTTAGATTCCAGCCTAAACAATGTCTCAACTCCTAGAGCTAAGACAAATGCACRCTCAAATGACAGCCCTTCCAGACAACTGACTATTCCTTACTCTGTTTCCAAAGCAGTTTTTATTTAGAAAAAAAGTACTACATAAGAGTTTAACTTGTAGAGGGACTTTCATTCCCAATCACTTGCTTCTCTTCCCACACCACAAAAGTTTGAGTATACAGAGAACATTAGGGTTACTACAGCGAGTTACATGGTCATAGCACACCACAAACCTCTGACTCCAAGGAGGATTCCAAAATGAAACAAGTATCCTCCCTGTATAATCAGTGACTTATCCTYGAAGTCAAGATCTGAAGCAAAATAAGAAGCCACCAGCTTTCAGAAGTAGTGACAAACACAGAAAGATCATACAAGGGCTAGAGAAGTAGGGAAGAGAAAGGAATTATTTTCCCATGGCGGGGGGTGGGGGCGGAGAATAAAAATCAATGTAAAGCAAAAAATGCTGAGAAGGTAGACTGAAGATCTATGCTGTCTGAAATTCTCTTCYTCATTCCCAATCCCTGAAAACTGCCAGAAGTCAGCTCAGAAAGATTTTTAAATGGAAGAGATGTACCCGTACATGGGAACTAGACCTAAACAAAAGTAATTTCTTTCAGCTCTCAGCTTGATTTATGAGAAACAACAACCAAAACTCTAAGTTTACCCCCAGTTCCAAATTACTTTCTTACCAGTTGTAGTCAAACCAAGATGCATAGCTTGGAATAATGATGTGGTTGGTTTGTTCTGTGACGTTATCTTCACCTGGGTCAATTGACCGACTTTGATCGCCTTTGTTAGGATCTTCATCTTCCTGCATCATGGAGGGAATACAATGGTTAGTAGGCTGCAAGAGACATACCTAACAACTCTCAGCCAGCACAAAGTTAGTCCAAAATAAGTGCTTTCCAACCCCGCAGAATAAACTTTTCCTGACGCAATCTCTGGTCAGTGGGGAAAATCTCTGGGACCAGAGAAAGTGTAAACTGYGTTCATAAAAATATTAAAGAAAGCGTAAGGCCAGTAAGAAGTTTTCACAGAGCTAGCTCTCAAATCTCAAGGACATACTTGGCAGTACAGTTAGATCACACTTCGCGTCCTTGTTTATAAAATTAAGCATGCTCTAACTATGGGAGAAAACACTGCATTTCAATTCTGCAGTATACTGCAACCACACGTAATGAATACAGCACAAATCTAGAGTACTTTGTAAGCTGTCAGCCTAGCTCTTGCTGCCATCTCCAGTTACTGACACTGCACCAATTTTTAATATTGTCTAAGACACATTGTATTTTTTGCCACTCTTCCTCCATTAACCTTCTCACTCCTCAGAAGAGTATTAACGGAAATCAGATTCATTACTTCTAGTTTCACTGGAAGACACTTGTCAGCAGTAATAGTTTCGTGTCTGCAAGACTGCGTCTCATGACCCTAAATTCTTGCTTGGATAAACTCACTTTGATCAATCTTAAAGCTGGTCTTGGATATTTCTCTCTTGTGAAGAAGAGATACCAAGTTCAACTTGTAACTCTGCACGTCCCTGTACCTGCTTCCACTCGGAGGGTGAACAGACCCGTGAGTTTGCTCACACAGGGCTGTGAAGACATCAGTGAGCCAGATTTTAAGATTTCCAAGAAGAGGGACAAGCCTTTGGTCACTTTCTGTTGCTTCACAACAGAAKTCTCCTGTCAACACTAGGTGTTCTGTAACTTGAGTTCCAGCACATGCTCACTTCCTGATCCAAAAAGATAAAGAGAAGGGCACGGAGGCAGTATAAGAAGAGGGTCAGGACCTGATACGAACTGTATGAGAAGCCCTCAGGTGCTATTTGAAGAGCCTATAGGCAACTGAACATTAAATGGTTTTCTTTACCTGAATTACTAACCCAGACAGCTTTCAGAGAAACAGACTTAAAAATAATTGAGTCCCTAAAGCAAGACCTTAAAGAGTCACTGGTATCAATCACATATCTTTTGGGACACTAAATTCCCCCAAAGACAAGGTATCATTCTAAATCTATTTAGTGATCTGACAATAGCTATTCAGAAAAGAAGTCCTTCCTCTCATCATCCCCTCAACTTCAAACGCCCTCCTCCTCTCAAAACGCATTCACTAAACAGAGAAACAGACCACGTCCCAAAAAACCACTGTTTAGCATAAGACCTCTTCCAATCTAAACATGGAACAAATACTAAGGCTGCTGCATGAGTCCCACAGTTCCAGGTCATTCTACACCCAGAGAATGGGATGGAGAAGTTACACTGAAAAAAAGAGCATTTCCCATACTGGAAAGGCCTGATGTCGTGTTCCTTCCGAGTTGGTTTCCCTAACTTGGAAAACAGCGGTTGCCCAAGAACTGTATTTTGGCCATTTCTGTTCACGCGTCTGCATCTAGATACTTAAACCCACTGCTCCTTAGTGTGATACCTGCGCCTAAAACCTAAAAAGGAAGGCTGCTTACTAGCTAGTCATCGGTTTGCATACCTAGAGTTGTCTTCTTCCCCCATTTTAAAACATGAGAAAGGATTTTTGAGCACTTCTGAAAGCACATATAGAGATTGGACATATGAACTGAAATACGGTAAAACTAGAAATACGTCAGTATGGAGAGAAAGTCAGATTTTCTTAATTATGTGTAAAACCAATCCAAGCATCTGTGTCTGTGCAGGAGTGCAACTGTATACACCTAAAAGATGTAATCTTTTCTTACCTGCGTGATCAGGCAGCCATTTTATACTAGGAAGGTGTTAAAAATAGCACCTGGCACACCAACAATGCAATTAAATACAGAAACTACCCTGACAACTCCATTAAAATGATTAGGAAGCCTATCTGGGGCTTAGATTTAGTCCTGAAACCTAAAGAAAAAGCATAACCTTTGAAAAATCTTGCATCTGAAAAATGCTTCTTTGAAAATACTTTGCATCTGTCTCCTCATTCTCATTTTTAATATACTAGATTTAAAAATACAAAATAATCTCACAGCACTTGTGGAATTTTAACAACAGCAAAACAACATTTCTGTCAGTGACTAATTTAATCTTATATATGACTTGATAAACATTACAGGCTAAGTTACTGAAGATGAGATTAAGATCTTGATAGGACAAGGGGAAATGGTTTTAAACTAAAAGTGGGTAGATTCAGACTAGATATAAGAAATTTTTTACACTGAGGGTGGTGAAACACTGGCACAGGTTGCCCAGAAAGGCTGTAGATGCCCCATCCCTGGAAACATTCAAGGCCAGGTTGGACGGGGCTCTGAGCAACCTGATCTGGTTGGAGACGTCCCTGCCCATGGCAGGGGGGTTGGACTGGATGGCCTTGAAAGGTCCTTTCCAACCCAAACCATTCTAGGATTCTATGATCTCAGTTTCTACCAAACTTAGTAAGAAACAGCTGCTGTTACCTTTCCTCCAGTTGCCACTGTCTCCTCATCCTGTTCATCTGAAAGGTAAAAGCATTGAGAATGACACTAATAAAAAGCATCTGATTGCTCATAAGCCTTTCTAGCAATGCAACTGCTTAATTGGAAAGAATATTTCATTTGTTTTGGAAGGGAAGTGAGGAGGAAAGCAAAGTGGACCACACATTATTAAGGCAATCTCATCCTTATGCAGGCACTCAACTATCCCAGACAAGGAAACAGATAAGAATACAGAGGAAGGGTAATTAGAATTTTTCCACACTTAGGAACCCATACCTAATTGCCACCTTTCCCAGTGCCCTAGATATAGCCTTGTATAATAGGACACGGGACACTAGTTTATACCTCTTATGCCAAAGGCTCAGCAAAGCTCAGGGAACCTGTGATTCACCTTGATTCCCAGTAAGAAAAGAAAAATTCTGCCAGGAAAAAAATTATAGGTCATAAAAAAAAAAAAAAAAAAAAAAAAAAAAAAAAAAAAAAAAAAAAAAAAAAAGATGCCTACAAGCCTTGCAAGTGAGAAGGAGTCAATACGTTTCAACTCGAATACATACAAAAATGAATTAATTCAATAAAAGAGTAGAATTAGAGATTCCTTTTAAAATTGAGAGACTTAAAAATATTCACTCTGTTGGCCTGCAAGCAAGACTTTACTATAAACTTAGGGGAGGGGGTGCTGGAGGGTGTTGTGTGTTTGTTTTACCGAGGTCTGCTACTGTTCCTCCTTTCACAGGCGTGTTTTCACTGTCTTTCTTTGGGTTCACTGCAAAAGTAAGCAAGATTGAAACTCTGATGAGTAACCATCAGACAAGATACAATTACCAAACTCTAGCATGCTTTTACTATCTTATCAATCAACAGTTCTGTTGGTCATGTCTTTGCAGTTCAAAAGAGTTCATCTGTGCAGTTTGAGTACAACAGACCATTTGTCTGATTTCTCTGTAATTTCACATCTGAACACAAAGCAGCTTCTATTCATGCAGTTAGTGGACTAAGTACTGTACTTTTTCCACCTGTACAACGTGTAAAAATTCTTACATGCAAGTTCAAACCAGGTAAAAACCAAATGGTGTGACATCCAAAATAGTTTGGTGTCAAGGACTTGATAGAAGGCATTATTTTTCTGACTTATCTTTATTTAACAGGTATTGCACAGATCAACACTTTTCTGAAAAGGATTAAGAACTGAATGCATTTGGCATGTTGCTAGAGTTTCCACTCATTTAATGTGCTTATCTTGGGTACTTTGCATGCAATTATTTTCCTCCAGAAAACTCCATCCCCCAAAAACATGAACTCTGTATAATGGGTGAGAGCAATCCTAAAATAGGTGAAACTAAACATTTAAGTGGATTTTCGTAAATGTATTTCAAAAAGCCAAAAGAAGGTGAATCTGCTGCCCTTCTCAGCTGTCACATTCAAATCCCTGACCAGATAAATTTAGATGGGCACAGATCACCTGGCCCCATGGCCACAAAGTATTTCAAAGATTTGACAGAATACATGTGTATTTTTCAGTGCAGTTTAAGCAATTGTTTTAACATTCAAAGAATCCAGTGTATGCATATTTTACCATTTTTGGGAAGTACCACTTCTTCTATATTAGGTACTGGTGTGGGATCCTCCATGTCCTTTGTAAGATCTTCTTGCTCATCTTCTTCTTTCTGCCCTCTCCTTTTCCCATATAAGGCTGCTTGTCTAAAACAGATCATACACAAATTCTCTGCCAGCTGCAACTGTCAGATGTTCTCATCTTGACATTATTCTTCAGATATCAGGATAAAAGGATTGGGTTAAAACACTTAGGAAAACATGACTGCTGTAGGAAGTGGTGCTGGTGGAGTTAATGAAAAATATTCTCTGTATATTACTAAAACAAAGTAAGTTTCAAAAAAAAAAAAAAAGTCTTTTCCACTGTTTCAAGACTGGAGACCACCACCTTATATAAATCTTGATTCCAACCCAAAACTGTCTCCAGCATGTTGGCAGCACTTGCATACTAGTGAGATTCAAGGCAGCAGTGATTCACTTACATTTGTCCTTTTTAAAGTTGCAGTAAGGGCATCTGCTGTGCAGAACAGAAGAGGCAACAGACCATTTCGAGGCATGCTGCCTTATTTAAGGAAAAAGGCTGGCTTGTACAATCAATTCTGTGTACCGAGGAAGCCATTTCGGGAACAAAGGCAGAATCACCCACACCTCTCCTTACAGAATCTAACTCAGGCTTTACATTTGGAACAAAAAAGTAATTCAGATTATCCACTAATTCTTTCTCACCTCAGATGATAAGTTTCCAGTTTTATCTTATTAGAGCCCAACAGGTCTATTAAACAAGACCTGAATTTTTAGTTCAGAAGTGCTCCCCTCCATATTCACACATAAACCCCCATAAATAAGCTTTTATGTGGATATAATATTGGCCTTTTTTTTTTTTTTTTTTTAAAGGGATCAAACTAGCATTGGAAAAAAACCTAATCTGTAGGCCACAAATGCTACTCTGTTAAAGTTGCATTTGAGAAGTGGACTTTAAGATACCTAGCTATGTAGATAAAAAACCTCCTCAATTAAATGCAGTAATTTATGGGGCTATACTTCAAAAAGTGTATACGTACTACACGATCGCACTAACAGAACTAGTTTGAGTTATTTTAGAAGCAGCTGAGTAACTTTTCATTTGATAAGTTCTACTCTTGATGCAGCAATGAACCCTGTCACTGACACAGATAACAGGACAACTTGCACTAGATTCTCCTCCACCTGCAGGCAATACATTTCTACAGAGGAGTACAGAAATTACATGTACTGCACAAGCAAAATCACTCAAGACTATTGTAGAAATAATTATTCTACTGTAATCTAAGGTGAGACAAGTGAAAGGTGACAGAGATCTCCCCATAAGCATTTCTTCAAGAAAATTCGCCTCAAATTCCAGGACTTAGACACTCACCCTTTCTTCCCTGTCTTTTTTCTTGACTCCACAGGAGTGGGGGGTGGAGAAGGAGAATGCTTTCTCTTCCTTGTACTTGCTGCTGCTTTCCTGTCTCTCCTCTCCGGACTACGTACAGGCTGTTAGAGAAGTGAAGTAGTTAGCTCATCCCAAATACTACAGTTATTGAAACGCTGTAGGCTATACTCTTCCTTAATACATCCTACAACAGAGAACTAAAAGCAGTAATATCACAACATGCACCACACTGAGCTCCAGAATACTTCCATTTGTCAATGTGAAAACCCCTGAATTTTCTACAGCCATCCCCCACATGCCGCAATGGCTACGTACTTAAGAACTGTGCTCCTAAAATAGAGCAAGATTCAAACGCTAATGTGTGACTTGTTCAATATACTTTATCCATCAGGAGAGACCTCCTAGTGAGGAGCCTGGCCTCAAGGTTAAACGAACRCGTTCTCAGAGTCCTAACTAACTTCCTGCATTGGGAGGGATACAAAAATTAGTTTCAACAAGTACATAGATTTCAGAAATCAAATATTAACTGATGCTGTTTAACACACCCCTGGCTTCATTTATGAGAAAGTACAGAGTGGGTCCTATCTCTTACCATCCTCAGAAAGGGGGAAAAAATAAAAATCAAAGTGCACACTTACACTTCTGGATAAAGGACACATGTCAGAAGAAAGTTAAACTAGACWGTGTTATCATAGGCACCTCAAACTGTTCAACTAGCTTAATTTTAGCAACTTTTGAGTCCCAAAAATTTGACTTATGCAGAGATAAATAATATTAATGTATCAACAGATCACCCATTAAGCAGAGAACCACCTACCTCTTCATTTTTCATGGAGATTCTCTGTCGAAAACTCACTGATTTCCTGTTCTCATCTACCTCATAATCCTCTTCATTCATCCATTCATTGAATATATCTGTGTCCAAAATCCACTTGGCATGAACCTAAAGAACAGAACGACATATCGACATGCTGATGTTTTTTGAAAAAATAACTCCATGACAGACCTCATAGGATGAAGGAAATACTTGCAGCTTTGTTATCAGGGTCTGAACATCCAAATATCTCATAATGRTTTCACACGTAATATATGACAGTTTCATGAGGCAATACAATAAAGGATGAACATGCCCATAAGTCTACTGAATGCCTTGTCTGTTCCTCAGTCATTTTTAAGCCTTCTGAAGTGTGAGGTCAGTTCTCACAGCTGGGACAACTTCTCTGTATTAAGAGCGTACTTTGGATGCTAAAAATTACCATCGAAATCTTCTAAATATACAGATCACCTTAGCAGATGTGCCACAAAAGACAAAAAAAAATTAAGAAGAGTTGGCCGTATCTTGGAAAGATTGACTATCTTGACTTAAAATATCCATCTTCAAATAAAGTTCTAGTTTACATAGCTGAAAAAAAAATCTTGAGCCTTAGTATGATTTATACATAAAAAGCATGTTCCAGTTATTTAGAGGTAACTACTTGGAATAAGTAGTGTTTGAACAGACATCAAGTTATTTTCTGACCTCAGCTGCTCTAACTCCGCTGTTCAGATCAACAGCATACACACAGAACAACGTTGCACGTTATGTATAAAAGAGTAAGTCCAATATAAGGACAATACAGTAGTATTTACTACTGTTCGATTATAACTGTTCTGCATTTTTCACTTGCAATGAGCTAAATCAGAAAGGCAAATCATTTCTGTAGAAAGAAAACTAATTACGTGGAGAACCTAAATAAGGCTGCAGATGTTGGTCTGAGCRCTCACACGTTCAACAGATTGAGAAGCGCTGACTTTTTGCATCATTACGACATCAGTTAAGAGCAGAGTTCCCATTAAATTGAACTTTTCCATAAAGAAAGGTGAGCTATGACCCTCAGGGATTCTTTAAACAGCTACTGGTTTTCTCATTCAGTTACATGTTGGCTCCACCTCTAGGGACAGTTGCATTCATACACTACAATTCCTTAGCAATGCCAAGGATTTTAGTAAAAATCAAGAAACTTAAACTGTGCCCTGTACTACGAGCATACAGAAGCTGGTATCGACAGTGGTACTGAGCTAAGACAAACGAACTCAAGAGCTTCTGTAGCAGTGTRAAACCAGGGGACGGGGGAGCCCATGGCCACACACAATCTGTCAACCAGACCACAGCTCTATTTTGATCCCAATAGCTGAATCTGCTGGAAATAACATTGCCATTACAATAACTCAAAGAGAACAGACAAGATTTCAGTTGTACCACAGACTTGAAAAATTCAGATTTGTTCTCCTAAAGAAGCTTAATTTCTGTATTATCTAACTCCTAATATTTCTGGCCATTTCTATATTCTAGAAAAAGACTAACTTTCTGCACACAAAATATGTTTTAAGCCCTGTAATACATGTGTGGTAATCTCATGTTTCAAACCTGACAGTTCTTTTCTCTAACATTGTTCTTCCAAAAACATCAAGAAGATATGGTATTTTCCCCACTTCCTCTCCTTAAACATTGTATAATGCCATTAGGCCTTCTAATGAGCTGTCAGGTTTCACCCCAGAGATGGCTGCACTTCAGCAGTAAGAGAAGGACTTACCTTTAACAGAAAACACCTCAAGTCAGGCCAAAATAAATATGGTAATTTTGGCACTATCAGGGATGCATAAGTCTGTCCTTTTCACTCACAAAATAAAGTATTTTTTCAACAGCAATCCTCCCCAGACCAAAGAAATGTTTTAGACATTTTCATTACGGCTCTAGAAATATCACTCTGCTTTTCCATATATATGGAAATACAGTCATTGTTACTCAGCAGCACGTTAAAACATCTATCTGCAGACAATACCCAGTTGGGCGGGAGYGTTGATCTGCTCGRGGGTAGGAAGGCTCTGCAGAGGGACCTGGACAGGCTGGATCCATGGGCCGAGGCCAACTGTGTGAGGTTCAACAAGGCCAAGTGCCGGGTCCTGCACTT